>JAJPUD010019461.1:0-24773 GCA_023553655.1 Myrmecobius fasciatus | reverse complement strand
TTTTGTATCCTGCAACTTTGCTAAAGTTGTGAATTGTTTCTAGTAGTCTTTTAGTTGAGTCTTTAGGGTTCTCTACGTATATCATCATGTCATCTGCAAAAAGTGATAGTTTGGGTTCCTCATTACCTACTCTAATTCCTTTAATCTCTTCTTCTCTTACTGCCAAAGGTAACATTTCTAAGACAATATTAAATAATAATGGTGACAGTGGACAGCCTTGTTTCACTCCTCATCTTACTGGGAATGGTTCTAGTTTGACTCCATTACATATGATGCTTCCTGAAGGTTTTAAGTAGATACTACTAATCATTTTAAGGAAAAGCCCATTTATTCCTATACTATCCAGTGTTTTTAATAGGAATGGGTGTTGGATTATATCAAAGGCTTTTTCTGCATCTATTGAGATAATCATATGGTTTTTATTAATTTGGTTATTAATATAATTGATTATGCTAATAGTTTTCCTAATATTGAACCAGCCTGCATTCCTGGTATAAGTCTGACTTGGTCATGGTGTATTATGCTGGGGATGACTTTCTGTAATCTTGTTGCTAAAATTTTATTTAAAATTTTTGCATCAATATTCATTAGGGAAATGGGTCTATAGTTTTCTTTCTCACTTTTCTCCTTACATGGTTTAGCTATCAGCACCATATCTGTGTTATAGAAGGAATTTGGTAGTACACCTTCTTTCCCTATTTTTTCAAATAGTTTATATAGTATTGGGATTAATTGTTCTTTGAATGTTTGGTAAAATTCACATGTAAATCCATCTGGCCCTGGAGATTTTTTCTTAGGGAGTTGATTAATAGCTTGTTCTATTTCTTTTCCCGAAATAGGGCTATTTAAATAATTTATTTCCTCTTCTGTTAACCTGGGCAATCTATATTTTTGTAGATATTCCTCCATTTCATTTACATTATCAAATTTATTGGCATAAAGTTCGGCAAAGAAACTCCTAATTATTACTCTAATTTCCTCTTTATTGGAGGAAAGTTCTCCCTTATCATTTTTGAGACTAACAATTTGATTTTCCTCTTTTCTTTTTCTAATCAAATTAACTAAAGGCTTATCTATTTTGTTGGTTTTTTCATAAAACCAACTCTTAGTTTTATTTATTAATTCAATAGTTTTCTTATTTTCAATTTTATTGATCTCCACTTTAATTTTCAGAATTTCCATTTTGGTATTTAATTGAGGGTTTTTAATTTGGTCTTTTTCTAGCTTTTTTAATTGTAAGCCCAGTTCATTGATCTTCTCTTTCTCTGTTTTATGCAAGTAAGCATCTAGAGATATAATATTACCCCTTATAACCGCTTTAGCCATGTCCCACAAATTTTGGTATGTTGTCTCATTATTGTCATTCTCCTGGATGAAATTATCCATTGTGTCTATAATTTGTTCTTTCATCCATTCATTCTTCATGATTAGATTATTTAATTTCCAATTAACTTGTGGTCTATTTTCTCCTGGCCTTATATTACATGTGAGTTTTATTGCATCATGATCTGAGAAGGATGCATTTACTATTTCTGCTTTTCTGCATTTGATTTTGAGGTTTTTATGCCCTAACACATGATCAATTTTCGTATAAGTTCCATGAACCCCTGAGAAAAAAGTATACTCCCTTCTATCGCCATTCAATTTCCTCCAGAGATCTATCAGACCTAACTTTTCTAGCCTTTTGTTTACCTCCCTAACTTCTTTCTTATTGATTTTGTGATTTGATTTATCTAATTCTGAGAGAGCAAGGTTGAGATCTCCCACTAGTATTGTATTACTGTCTATTTCTCCTTGCATCTCTGTTAGTTTCTCCTCTAGGAATTTGGATGCTATACACTTGGTGCATATATGTTTAGTTATTGATACCGCTTCATTGTCTATAGTACCCTTTAGTAAAATATAGTTTCCTTCCTTATCTCTTTTAATTAGATCTATTTTTGTTTTTATTTGATCTGAGATAAGGATTGCTACCTCTGCCTTTCTTTGTTCACCTGAAGCATAGAAGATTCTGCTCCAGCCCTTTACCTCCACTCTGTATGTATCTCTATGTTTTAGATGTGTTTCTTGTAAACAACATATTGTAGGATTTTGGCTTTTAATCCAGTATGCAACCTGTTTCCGTTTTATGGGAGAGTTCATCCCATTCACATTCACAGTTAAAATAACTATATCTGTATTCCCTGCCATCTTATTTACCCAGAGTTATGATTTTCTCTTCCCTTTCCCCTCTCTCCCTTCCCCCCTCCCCAGTACTTTGTTTTTGATGACCACCTCCCACCAATAGTCCTCCCCCCTTTAGAGTGCCTCCCTCCCCTTTTTACTTTTCCCCTAATCCTTCTATTAGTTTATTCCTTTCCTTTTCTCCTTTCCCTCCCACCTTCCCACAAGGAGGGTCAGGCCTTTCTTTGAAGCCAAATGTGTCTGATATACCCTCTTAGAGTCCAATCTAATGAGAGTAAGATTTACACAATACTCATCGCCCTCCCTTCTTTTTCTCAATTATATTAGATCTTCTATGTCTCTTCATGAGATTTTGCCTTATTTTACCTCCTTTATTTTTACTTTATTTTGCCTCCTTCCCCCCTCCCTTATTCTTTTTCAGTATGGTATCCCTTCCACCTCTAATTTCTTTTCCATTATTATCAAAGAAAAATCAAATTGTACCCTCATTCTTTAAGGATACTTATAGCAGAAATATAGTTCTCAAGAGTTCTTTCCTTTTTACCTTTTTATGCTTCTCTTGAGCTCTCTATTTGGAGGTCAAATTTTTTATTCAGATCTGGTCTTTTCATTAGAAATAGGTGAAATTATCCTGTATCATTGAATGACCATCTTCTTCCCTGGAAGATGATGCTCATTCTAGCTGGATAACTTATTCTTGGCTGTAATCCAAGTTCTTTTGCCTTTCGGAATATCTGATTCCAGGCCCTTCGATCCTTTAATGTGGAAGCTGACAGATCTTATGTAATTCTAATTACAGTTCCTCGGTATTTGAACTGTTTCTTTCTAGCTGCTTGCAATATCATTTCCTTGGTGCCATAGTCCTGAAATTTGGCCATGATATTCCTTGGGGTTTTAATTTTGGGTTCTCTTTCTGGAGGTGATCGGTGAATTCTTCAATGCCAATTTTTCCTTCTGATTCTAAAACATCAGGGCAATTCTCTTTCATGATTTCCTGGAAGATAGCATGCAGGTTCTTCATTTCATTGTGGCTTTCAGGGAGTCTGATAATCCTTAGATTGTCTCTCCTGGATCTGTTTTCCAAGTCAGTTGTTTTTCTTAGGAGATATTTCATATTTTCTTCTATTTTTTCATTTTTTTCTTTTTGTTTGACTGATTCTTGAAGTCTTATTGAGTCATTTACTTCTATTTGTTCAATTTTAATTTTTAAAGTATTATTTCCTTCAGTTATCTTTTTAAACTCCTTTTGTAGTTGGTCAATTGAATTTCTTAATTCAATGCATTCTTTTTCCATTTTGCCAGTTTTATTTTTCAGTGAATTGTTGTCTTTTTCCAATTCGCCATTTTTATTTTCCAGTGAATTGGTAATTTTTCCCAATTCACCAATTTTGATTTTCACTGAATTGTTTTCTTTTTCCAATTCACCAGTCTTATTTTCCAGTTTTTGATATTTCTGTTACACTGATCTCAATTCATTTCCCCATTCTTCTTCTAGCTCTCTTTTGAGATTCTTAACGCAGTCTTCCAGGTAAGCCTTCTGGAAGGGAGACCAACTTAAGTCCACCTTTGTGGCTTCATCTGGGATTGTTTTCAGAATCTCAGGATCTGGGGAGTGTTCTATTTTTTCTCCATAAAAGCTGTCTATGGTGAGAGCTCTCTTCTGCTTCTTACTTATGCTTTTGAGTTGAGGTTATCAGTCACCAGCAGGGAATACTACAACAATTAGTATTTGCCCTGGGGCAGTTTGCTGAGTTGACTTCCAGTCTGAGGCTGGGCAGCTAAATCTGCACTAGGACCACATTTTCAGCTGCTCTCAATCCACCCTTTACCAAAGGCAGATCTGCCAAAGCACCTGCCCACAAGCAGAGCAAAGTGGCCCAGGCATCTCTCAGGGGCTTCCTGGGTGCCTAAAATCCGCCCCTCTATCTCAGCCCTGACTTCTGCCCTGGCTGGCCGATTTCCCCTGAGGCTAACCTTCTCCAAAGTTTTTTCAAAATAGATTGTTGATAGAAGCGGGAAGCACGTTGTAGTCCAAGTGTTTGGTGGAGCCCTCACTCCAAATCCAGTTCAGAGGCTCAATTTGTCTGGGTCTGAGGGAAGGTGTCAGGAGCTCACAGAGAACACTGTCTGCAGTTCGCCATCTTGGCTCTGCCCCTCCGGAAAAAATATTTCTAAACATTTATTACTACATGCAACAAAATAAAAGCAAAGTTTCTTTTTTGGCAAAAAGTTTTAATATATCTTATTGGTTCTGCAAAATGGTGTAATATAAATTAAAGGCATCCTAGGTTACAGACATTAGGATATATCACATGAAATATGCAGCTGTGTAGAAAGGGGAGTAATTAATTTCAATGATTTATTTTGCTTCCAAATTGGAAAATTGAGGGGCTGCCACTACAGTCTGACTGATACATACAACCTGGTCAAGAAAAGGATAATGATCGCAATATCACACCATCAAAGTTTAGAAAGATTAATTATAATGCAGAAAATATCTACAAATAGTTCAATGACAAATTTAGACATAGAAACCAAGAGAATTTCTAGGACTTTTATGTGTAATGGGTAAAGAGGAATTCTTCAACTCTGGTTTTCAAAATATGGAAACCTATAGTGGAAAGTCTTTCTAATATTTAGATCAACAACACAATTAACTTAAATTCTCAAAGATTTACTTGGGCACTGACAAATTAAGTTACTCTGTCTATGATCATATAGTTAGTATGTGTCGAAGGAAGGACTTGAGACCACATCTTCCTAACTCTAAAAACAGATTTCTAACCACTGAATTACATGGTCAGTACTAGGTCTGTGGAGAGATAGAAAGAGCACTTTCCTGAGAATCAAGAGATTTCAGGTCAAGCCCAACTATACAATTATTTACCCACATACCTTAATGAAGTTATTTCTTTCCTTCACTTTAATTTCATCTGCTTTAAAATGGTGGGAATGGGAACTTTCAGTCAAGAAGATCTGTAATGTCCCCTCTATCTTTTATTTTTTTAAATGGCCTATGAGGCAAGGTACTTTATTTTTATAAGATCAAGGGGTTTGTTGTATCTATTTAATGTCATTTCCATTAACACAATCTTATTCATATAATAAAAGAAAGCAGAGACTATGATCAAAGTGAAACATAAATGATGCTTAACAAATCATATCAGTTCAGAATTTGAGAACAAAGCTTGGTCACTGCTCATTATGAGGAATGATGCTGAAATATACAGAACAGTACAATGATAGCATGCAAAAAATTCTGGCTAACAGGGAAATTATTTTTACTATTTGATTAAAATAACAAATCAGTAGAAGAGCATAATGCTATGGCTTTTTGATCCAGAAAAAAATTCAGCAAAAACATTTTCAGAGAGAATAATCAAGTCTATAACACTGGTAAAGGAGTAAAAGTAAATAGAAAATTAAGGAATTTCATTAGGGAATTCATTTTTTTGCCCACAATCAAAGTGTGGGTTCATTTAGATTACTTGCATAATTTGAGGAATAGAGCAATTTGTTTGTTTTTGTTAAGGGTGTGCATGTTTACATACAAGTGTGACTATACATCTACATCCATGTTTGTTCAGATATCATATATACATACAAATTGATATTGAATATATATATATATATATTTAAAACAAAACAAAGTACTATGCATGATACAGGTTCACAGTTTATTATATGATCCTCCTTGTTCTTGAAATTTTTATAATTGTTGAATTTTCAATTTTTAACAAATCTAGACTTAGCGAGTTCCTTCCCATAATTTGAAAATAATATAGAAAGTAATATTACAAGAAATATGCTGTATCACTGAGAGATTTCTACCCTAATCATAAATAATTATAAAGTATTTAACCAATAGAATTCATATTTTTATAATGAACTCATATCATTTGCACTAGAGTTATTATCCTAATTAGTAATAATAATGAAAGTAATAATGTGGGGATAATTATTACAAAATATTTCCCCCATTATATAATGAAAGAAAAAACACATGCTTGAAAATAGGCGCATATTATGTGTGATGTTGAGAAAATATGCAATTTGAAGATGCACTTTCTTGTCTCTTGGGGATAATATTAATATTTAGAATGATATTGCTAAGATGGTACATAATAATTATCCCTGGCATTTATGTAGTTCTTTAAGGTTTGTAAAGCTGTTTATATACATAATCTCATTTGATCTTCACAAGAAACCTTTGTAGTAGGAAGTTTCAGAGATTTAGAATTGGAAGAGTTCTAGAGGCCATCAAATCCAGTCCCTTCATTTTATGTGCAAGTAAACTGAGGCACTGAGGTTCAGTTCTAGGTCATACTATGTATGTATTCTAGAAGGATGAATGGGAATACAATTCTTTCTGACTCCAAGTCTGGTTCCATACCCATTACATTACCATACCTTAGAAGGTATATGAATCCTCTACAATTTTTAGTTATGAACCAAAGATCGTTAAAATAGTTCTTAAGACAGATACACAGAGTTCCCATATTTTCTTGTTGTTGTTAAGTAATATCAGGGATATTTGATTCTTTGTGACCACATTTGGGGTTTTCTTGATAAAGATAATGGAATGGTTTGCCATTTCTTTCTCCAGATCACTTTACAGATGAAGAACCTGAGGCAAACAGATTAAGTTACTTGTTCAGTCATGCAGATGTTAAATGGTTAAGATTTGAATTCATGTCTTCCTGACTCTAGGCCCAGTGACCTATCTACCATAAATTCTTATAAAAATTGTTTTTACTGGAAAAATATAATAAAATATTGTGTTCATTGATATTTCTGTTCCACTGAGAAATAAAAGTCCCAAGGATACACATTAAAAAGATAAATAAATAAAACTCCTTCTTATGAAGGAGTTGAAACAAATTTGGAGATCAAGAATTTTTAAAATGTCATCAACAAGATTATAGCATGCACTATTCTTCTTGACCTCACTTTTAGGTGATATCATTGAAGAGCTGTGGTTCAGACCACATAGATCAGGGCCTTTTGATTGAGGAGCAGAAAAAAGTCTCAATCAGAAGAACCAAAAATACTCATGTGATTTCTTATGTAGAGTGACCAGAGCTCATTACCAGATATGGGGCATCCTGAGAGAAATTTCCCGTGGTAGTAGGAGAATGATCAGTAATGTCTGGGGAACAAGCAGACAAGTTTGAGTTCCTCACTGAATTCAACACAATTTATTGGACTCACAGACTTGTAGGGAAGTAAGTGTTTTAATGTTCAAGCGCATAAGCCCAGTCCTGAGTTACAGCTTTTCCTAAATTAGCTAATGTTCTCTTGAGGAAATATTACAGTAACACAGAAAAATAAATACTCACAATTTTATGAGAGTGAAAGAAAGAGAGTGCTAAGGGCTAGAGAGCTTAGAGAATGGTCTAGATAAAAGGAAGCTAAGTCTTATTTAGAGCAAGGCTTCTGAAACTTTTTCAAATTGGAACCCTGTTTAACCTGAGAAAGTTTTACAAGATTCTGGGTATATAAGCATATAAAATAGTATACAAATCGAACATTTACTGGTAAATCATAATTTTATGAACCCTCAAATTCAGTTATGTAACACTATATAGGGTCATGACCCACAATTTAGGAAGGTTTGGCTTAGAGGTTGCTAGGTGGCCTAATAGAAAAAAATACAAGACCTGAAGTCAGGATTACCATTTGTCCTCAGATTAGCTATGCAGTTCTGGATAAGTCACTTAACCCATGTTAGCCTCAGTTTCTTCATTTTAAAATAGAGATATTAATTGTACCTACCTCCCAGGGTTGTTTTGAGGACCGAATGAGATATTTGTCAAGCTAATAATTACATATTTCCTTCTTTTTCCCATGCCAGAAGAATTTTGAAAGACCAGATTGAGGAAGGAGTGCATTCCATTCGTCAGACATGACTTTAGCAAATGCCCAAAGCTGGCAAAAATCCTATAGGAAATGTAGTATAAAATAAGACTGAAAAGGTAAGTTGAATCCAGCTCATAAAAGTCTAAATGCCAGGCCAAGAAGTTTGTAATTTCTCCTAGTAGTTTTAAGGAACCATTTCAGGTTTTCAAACAGGAAAATAATGTGATCAGACCACTGCCTTAACAAAAAACATTTCAGAAGTATCATTGGTGCTAAGAGTTAATAGAGAAACCATAGAAGGTAGGAAGGAAGTCATAGGTAGTAGTTTTGGTGTTACTGAAAAGCATTTTATTTTGTACCCTCTCAGCAAATTTAACTCTGCCTGCTGTCACCAGTTTCCAAGAGAATAAGTAAAACATGACTTAATGGAGTAAATGGATAATCTCTCTGAACCAGGAGAAAAGACAATCATGGAGAGATTGAGTTAGACTGGCTAGTAACGCTTGCAGAGATAATAGAAGACAACTGAATCTGGAATGAGGGGACTCTAATAGTAAGCAGAGAAAAGAGACTAGATAGCTGGGGAAGTGCCCCTAAGGGAGATCAGTTTATTAGTTAACCCTATTTTGGGGAAATTTGGCCGAAATCCAAGGAAAAGTGAGGGGCAGGCATGAGTGTAGCTAATGTTAAGAAGTCCAGCCATGGCAATTGCAAAATTTCAAGAAGAAATGTCTGAGTCCAGTGGGACAGAGAAAAAGGAATACCAGAATGGAATAAAGCTTTGGACACAGAAAATCTAGATAGGGAGGATATTGATTGTAGATTAAATATAGATCACCTGGCCCACACTCATCTTCAAGTGGGAACCATAAATGGTACAGTTTGATTTCAATATGAAACAACACCCCTCCCACATCCCTATTTCCATAAAAGAAAAATTTCAATAACTTTTTATCCTGATGCAATCTACAATTTTGATACTGTCTTCCAAAATATTTTTCTCAGCAAGTCATTATGACCTATAAATAAAATATTATTGTCTTATGTAGAAAGGGATAGGGAGCTACAAGACTGGTATAATAATAATAATAATAATAATAATAATAATAATAATAATAATAATAATAATAATAAATATTTATTTGTCTCTGGCTAAAATCAAATTAATAGTGGTTCAAAGTGTAGGCTCTTCTAGAGGTCATTGCTATTTGGCAAATTCTCCTGCTCTATTTTTACTTTATAGTAAATTAAGTACCATAGCATGATTTTGCTCAGATGATCCACCTTCAAATTGATCAGCTCATTTCTGGAAAATGAAACAAAATGTCCTCAGTCCTAGGCAATGGCACTTAAAGATTTGAGCCCTGAAACACAAGGCAATAATGGAGGGAACTTAACAAAAAATACTTTGACATGTAGCAGGGAGAGGAAATAAAGTTTTTCCTGTTTGCCTCCCTCCTTTTCTCTATATCACTACCTGTTACTACCCCAATCGAAAGTGACTTCCTACTGAGATTACCTTTCATTTATGCTGCAATATATTTTGTACACATAATTTTCTGTGTACTCCAAAGCAAGAGACCTTGTTTTTGTGTTTCCTTCTATTCCCAGTGCTAAACACAGTGCCTAGTACACTAGGAACACTTAATAAATCCTTATTGACTAATCCACTGAATTGTAAATAAAGGGCTGATTGTCATGAAGACAGTTTAGTTGCTTCATTTCAGAAATATGTTGCTCCCAACCCTCTCCTTTTGCTAAATGTAAGCTGAGACCCAAAGAGATGATATAATCTGCACAAAATTATACAATTATTAAGTGGCAGAGTAGAATTCAAACTCAGGTCTTCTGTCATTAAATTAGCATTTTTTCTGATAAAACACAATAGACAACATAGAGAAAGGGAGGACAAAATGCTGAAGAATGGTTGAATAAATTTTGTTACATGAAAATAATGGAATATTAACATGCTATAAGAAATGATAAAAGGGAGAATTAGGGCAAGGAAGATAAAACAATGAGTGTGGCTAACAGATGATTACAAGAGTTGCAGCAGAACCAGCAGAAACAATCACATGAGTCTTTTGTTGCTGGTGCCCTGGAGATGTCCCTTTCCCAAAAGCTCACATTAGAGAAGATAGATGTGATAGAAAATCTAGTTGTCATATGGGTAGACTTCAATGTGTCCATAAAGAACAATCAGATCACCAATAACTGGAGAACCAAGGCTGCTATCAATAAAATCAACTCCCGCTTGGATCATGGATGTGAGTTAGTTATGATCTTGAACCACTTAGTCTGGCTGGATGACATTCCCATGACAGAAAAATTCTCTGTAGAGTCTATGGCAGATGACCTCTAATCCTTACCTAGCAAAAAGGCTAAATTCCTGAAGGATTGTGTGGGAACTGATATGGAAGAAGCCCATGCTAACTCTTCTGATGATTCCATCTTACTAATGGGAAATCTCTGCTTCTATTTGGAAGAATGAGGGAAAGGCAAAGATTATCTGGGGAAAAAGATCATTGCTTATCTAGCCATAGAAAAAGTTTCAGGATTTGCCTTTCCAACCTGGAGAATGTCTATGTTTTTTCCCCCTTTTTATTGTTTTCTTTTGTTTATGTTTTCTTTTTATTTTATTAAAGCTTTTTATTTGCACAACATATGCATGGATAATTTTTTCAATATTGACCCTTTCAAAGCCTTCTGTTCCAAATTTTTCTCTCCTTCCCCCATCCCCTCCCCTAGATGGCAGGTAGTCTAAAACATATTAACTATGTTAAAATATAAGACAAATCCAATATATGTATACATATTTATACAGTTATCTTGCTATACAAGAAAAATCAGACTTACAAGAAAGAAAAAAAAAGCCTGAGAAGGAAAACAAAATGCAAGCAAACATCAACAGAAAGTGTGAAAATGCTATGTTGTGGTCCACACTCAGATCCCACGGCCTCTCTCTGGGTGTAGATGGCTTTCTTCAGCACAGAACAATTGGAACTGGTTTGAATCATCTCATTGTTGAAGAGAGCAAGAATGTCTATGTTAATGATACTATTGGTACTGCTCACCAAGCCCACAATTCCATGTTTGGAATGAACCTTCCTCAGAAAGCATATGGTTCCTTAATGAAAGGAGAGCTGGAATATTATGCCAAAATCCTAGAGAATCCAGTGCAACTTTTCCTAGCCATCTTGGATAGAGCTAAAGGTTCAGATGAGACCCAGCTGATCAACAACATGCTAGACAAAACGTGAGATGATGATTAGTGGTGGGATAGATAGCTTTCACTTTCCTTAAGATTGTCACCAACATGGAGATTGGCAATTTTCCATTTGATGAAAAGGACTCCAAGAGTGTTAAAGACCTGATGGTTAAGAAGAAGGGTATGAAGATCTCTCTGTTGATTTTATCACTGCAGAAAAATTGGATGAGGCAGCCAAAACTGGTGAAGCCACTGTGGGGTCTGGCATACCTGATGGATAGATGGGTTGAGACTGTGGTCCCTAGAGCAGCAAGAAATTTGCTGAAGTTGTAGCCTGGGCCTAGCTAATTAGGTGGAATGGTCTGTTGGACTGTTTGAGTAGGAAATCTTTGCAATAGAGAATGAAAAAAAAAACCAAACTAATGAACAATGTGGTAAAGGGCAGAGTCACAATCATAGGTGGGGAGGGGGATAATGTTACCTTCTGTGCCATATGGAATACTGAATATAAAGTCACCTATATGAGCACTGGAGATAGTACCCAATCTAGAGCTTCTGAAAAGCAAAGCTCTCCCAGGGTTGGTGTCCATGAGCAATATCTAATGGATGGAATTTTCCAGCTATTGGTTCCTATGTACAGTTTTTAAGACTGTAGGACCCCACTTTAACTTCTTTAGTGTTTCTAAATATATCATTGTGATTTGTAGCATATATAAATGTATTTTGCCCTTAAAAAGTTAAAGCTTTTTAAAAAGCTGCTGACTGTATTCTATTCACCTTTTTGAAATAGGTTGTGCTATTTAACTTTGTTAGTATACTAATGACTTGTCATTATGGTATAAAAATAAGATAAAACCTTGTTTTCTCCCCACTGTTGTGATTTGTAGAAAATATATCTATGTTATATATTTTGATTCATAACTGAACAAATTAAAGGTACTAGTATCCATATTCTCTTTTGAAGATGTACAATTTAGCTTTGTTAATATTGTAGCCACTATTTTTATTACTACTGTTTCAGAAGGGGAGGTTAATAATGTTCTATTAAGTGAACATTTTTAAGAGTGCCAACATGGGGTGTAGAGAGACAAAACTACTGGTAACTTACAAAAAATATTTATACTTTTAGGATTCAAATCAGCCAAAACTGAGATTCAGCTTATTTGGGTCTAGAATCCATCTGCCATATGTTTGGAACTGAAGCACTACAGCCCCAAAGTGTCAACTTCTTCACCTCCTACTTCTCCCTTTGTTCCCATTATGCTCCTTATTTTTGGAGGGATATTGAGGGATTCACCTAATGAGCTTAAAAATTTAGCTTCATTTCTGAACTTTGGAATCACCAGAAGATTATCAATGATGTATGTGAGTTATATGCTCTTTTTACATCAATTTAAAATTTAATGTCAAAAGGAATGGGGTGATATCTTGAACCTCAAAATGGTTTATTGCAAAGAGATGGAAAAATAGGACTTTTTGCTATAAGGTTTCTCCATTTTGTTAGTGAAATGCACACTTTTCCCTTAAATAACCAAATAAACAAAATAACAAAATTTAGTTATAAGAAAAAATTATCAAAATTTATTTATCCTTCTGTGGAATTACTCATGTGTTAGCATGATTATTTTTAAGTTTTTGTGGTTGAAATAAACCTGGTGCAAAATAGGGAGAGGGAAGAAATGATTAAAGAGTTGAATCAAGAGAAACTTGGAAAGATTAATATGAACTGGTTTAGACTGAAGTGAGCAGAACCAGGAGAAAAATTTACATAGCACTGGAAAGACAACTATGAAGGATTTACTCACTCCACCATTCAGACATCAATCAGGATTCCAGAAAATTAACAATGAATATGTCTTCTTCCTCCTGATAGGGACATGAATTGATTCAGAATGAAGCATGAGACATGTATTTTTGTAAGTAACCCATGTAGGAATTTATTTTGCTTAATTATGCATATTTATATAAGGGATTGCTTTTCTTTTTCTTTATTTCCAAGTGGAGGAGTAGAAGGGAGTGAAGGGGTGAAGGAAAGAAGGGAAGAAATAAAGAGGCGAGAAGGCAAGAATGAAGAGAGGGTGGGAAAAGATAGAGGAGGGAAGGAAGAAGAAAAGAGGGAAGAAAGCAAGAAAATAGCACAGCTTTGAAAAGTTACATATTAAATTTATTATATATACTTTGAAAGAGAAGTAATCTCTACATAATAGATATTCAGTTTCACAAACAATCCTTTCATATAGCATAAATGTATATGGACATATTATTTTTATTTGATGTTTTAAAGTTCCAAATGAAAATGCAACAGTGAAGTCAAATCTTGAAGACAGTAACTAGGGAAGGACTGGGAAGCATTTGCTAGGTACTTGGGGCATGTGGTAGTTAAGAATCTAAATATCTATGAGAAGAAAAAAAAAGACTAGTTAGAAAAATAAAATGTAAATCTTTTAGATTACAAGAGATTATTAATGACTCAAGAAAAACACTCCTCAGGCAGCCACAACTCAACCTCAACATTTGGCACAGTGACTGTCACATGGTAGCTTTTATATAAATGCTTGTTCCCTCTTCCTCTTCCCTCCCCAACTCAAGGAAAATATATTGAGACTAACAACTGACTCTCACAAAACTTAAGTCTCTTCAGCAACAAGGTTACCTCACCGATTGATTATTGAAGGAAAACAGAATTCTTTGAAAATAGAACAAAAGGATCTTGAAAAAAACTGAACTCATATGGTTAGACAGGTATTCAGAACAAAAACTTCTAAGACAATTTTTAAGTTGGATTAAAAAAAAGGATGCAATTGCCTCCTGATAAATAGAGTTTGTAAATAACATTGTTATTGATACAGTAAAATTGTTTTTTGCTGGCCTTAAGGAAAACTGACTTGAAATCCATGTTCTTTTAAGGCTCAGTTCATGTGACCTTCTCTTGGAGTGCTTTTCCATTATATTTTAAGCTTCTTGAAAGCTAGGACCTGATATATTTATAACCCCAGAACTTAGCTGGGTTGTTGTCACATAGTAGGCATTTAATAAATGTTTATTTCTTGATGGATTTCTGACTCCTCCAAGTTCCTAATGCCTACCCCCAGTACAAGGATTTTAGATTCTCCTGATTACCCTTTTTTTCTCCTTGCACTTTTATCTATGGGTTTCTCCCAGGAGAGAATGTAACTTCCCTGAGGGCAGAAGTGGATTCACTATTGTAATTAAATCCCTAGATACCTGTACAATGCTCTAGATGCTGGAGCTAGTAGCTTAACAAATTATTGAGAGTTAGACAGAAAAGGTGGGAAAATCTGACTCCTTTAAGGCTAAAAGCATAAAAAGGAGACTTTGTCACTCACTGAGAAACAGCGAATAATGGGAGTCAATGATGAGTTAACTAACAATCAACTAATCATAAGCTACAAGTCCATTCTGCTCTGGCACCTCATTACACACTAAAAGAGCATTGTCTATTCCTCCCATTCAGTCCTCTCTGATTATCTTTATAATAAAAAGATGTCATCTGCAAAAAAAAAAAAGATATCCCAAAAACAATATGCTTCCCACCCTGATTTTCTTTCATTTTCAGCTTCAAGGAAATAAGCAATGGATTTAAAAAAAAGCTAGCAACAATACTGCCAACAGGTGATGACCCTAATTATGAACCTAGCAGATTTGATGAGGTCTCTGCATATTGTGGTTGCTTTGATTATCCTGGTCACACCTAACTGATTTATCTCTTGTACTTTAATTTTCAGCCTCCTTTATTCCAATACTTTACTGCAAAATAATACTTGCTCTTTATTTCCTCAGGTTATTGCCTTTTTAACTCTCCCCTCTTTAACATCTCTTCTTCCATTATACTGAATTTGTAGGATATATTAACCAGATCACTATGTTTTCCCTTTTATTTTATTTTAAAACTTAAAACTGTCAGTTTGCTAGAGAGTATTCTATGACATGGTCAGAGTTCCTGTGTGGTAGTAACACTTTTATTTATATTTAATTATGTGAAGACATAAGTATGTAAAAATCTAATGGTGTATACACTAGAATTGGCACTAGACCAAAAACTTATAGCAGAGGTCACCAGAGTCTATGCCAATAAGGACCAAATCCAAGGACACTTCCTGTTTTTGTCTAGCACTCTTTAAATATGTAAAAACAAACAACAGTTTGCTGGATTTTGTCCTTGAGGTATAATTTCTGGACACCTAGTTTATAGGATTGTAGAATTTAGAACTGAGAAGGACCTATGATATAATTATATCCAATCACCTCAATTTACAAATGAGGAAACTGAGGCCATTAAAGAAATTTGTTAATGCCAGAGGCTCAGAATACATTATATTATCTTCTCCTGCACTGTCACTACAAAAATAATGATTATAAAAGAATCTAATATTCATAGCAGCAATTTTTGTGGTAGCAAAATCCTGGAAACAAAGAGGGTGTCTATCAATTAGGAAATGATCAAAGATGCTGTAGTTTATGAAGGGAATGGAATTTATTGCATCCTAAGAAACAATGAATCTCAGAAATTCAGAGGATCGTGGGAATACTATACAAGAGAAAAATATAGCCAATGACTAAAAGAATGTAAATGAAGCAACATTAAATGGCAGCTGAATTCAGATTAGTTGCAAAGAACAATCTTCATTCCAGAGAAAAGAAGATATATACAACCTTTCTTTTGGTAGAAAGGTTAGTGACTGTGGTGCAGAACATTGCCATACTTCCATTCTTGATTTTTTTTATAAGTGAAAAGCCATTGATATGAATAATTAGATCCTTACTGTATTTTTTAAAAACATAGGTTAAAAAAGAAAGAATCAAGGTATGAAACACAGTTTTGTGTTCAGTGATCCCATATTTCCATAGCCTTATTGCTAAAAATTAGGCTAACAAGCTTCCTATCTAAATTTAGTGAAACCACAGGTGGGGGACAGAGATTGGGGAAGGGATGAACATAAGCCACCTCTCCTTCTTCCCCTGCTGGATACTGTGCAGCATATTTTTAACCTCTGACTCATAATACACAGAGTTTTGAACAGTTATTTTCCACTCCATTCCTGCTCATCGAAAGCTAAAAAGTTGCTGGCAACACAAAGAATTGTTTCAAAGGAGAACTGGGCAGTATTGTGTAAATCATCAGTGCCCCCTAGTGCTCAGCTCAGAAGAAGTCCCAAATCCTAAACAGCCTCTAATTAAGACGACTTTCTTTTGGCAGTTGTCTGGATTTCTTTTTGTTTGTTTTAAAGGATTTTAGTTTATCTATTATTTTTGTGATAACTAATATATTTTGGGGGCTTCATCCATAAAAGTACTGACTATAAACCAAAGATATAGATATGGATATGGATATATATGAGTATATTTGTATATAAATATTCACATAAACATATTATGTGTGTATATATATACATATGTAATATGTTTATACACACATACATATATATATATATATACACACATATACATATATATGTAAAAGTATAGCATCCAGGACCATCTTCAGTCATTTTAACCCGTGTCTGGCCACTAAACTCAGATGGCTCTGGAAGGGAAAGTGAGGCTTGCACAGCCCTCCCTCACTTAAATACAATTCACTTGCATGTCATGGTTTCACCTCCCTGATGCCATGGTTCTCTTCAAGTTTAAAGGACAAAAAAAGAAGAGCGTACACATATCAATGTGTATATACATGTATGGGTATAAATATGATGGATATTCATACATGTATAAATGTATTTTCATTCAGAAGATGTTTATTTCTTTGTTATCTCTAAAAACAATGCAAAATGATTTCATCATGTATAAATGTATTTTCATTCAGAAGATGTTTATTTCTTTGTTATCTCTAAAAACAATGCAAAATTATTTCATCACTTTTCAGCCAGTGAAAATAGGAATTCTTATTAGAGAAAATAATTTTATCAGGTTTCACTGTATTTATGGAATTGCTATCACGAGGAATTCTCACAGCGTGCCCCATTTCTATCTTTTTCTCTTTTTTAATGTTCAGATCACCAAAGCTTTTGAGTACATATATGATGTTTTCACTAATAGACTGATTAATAAAAACTGAAGAGACTCAGGAGAAGAAAGTCTTTAGCTATGCCTTAAAAGCCAATGAAATAAAGTTTTTTTTTCTCTGTTTTTAAATCAGGGAGAGAAATTCTACAGTCAAGGGCCATCTGTTTGAAGCATTGCTGCCTCTCCAGGTTAGTAGCTATGGGGCTCAGGAGAAGTTCTGGCTACTACTGCTAACTATGGAAGCAATTGAAGGGTTGGATTAAAAATATGTTATCACTTCTCAGCTCCCTGGAGAATGGAACATGGGGAGGGAAGACCAGACCCTTTGTTGTTTTTTGGTATGGTCCTCCAAACAATTGTTGTTGTTGTTCTGTCATCTCTGACTCTTTATGATGCCATGGATCATAATGTCTGTAGAGTTTTCTAAGAAAAGGTAATGGAGTGATTGGTCATTTCCTTTTCCAGTAGATTAAGTTAAACAGTAGTTAAATGACTTGCCTGTCTGTAAAGGTCTAAGGCTACAATTGAACTTGTCTTCCTGACTCTACATGCACTGCTTTATTCACTGGGCCATCAAGCTGTAAACAGAGGTCAAGCTGCTTTCCCAAAGTCACAGAGCTAGTAAGTCTCTGAGGCTGCATTCAAACTCTTGATTCCAAGCCCAGAGCTCTACCCACTAAGACATCTGTTGCTCTTGCACAAAACAGACTGGGATATAATTTCGAAATCAATGTGTATAAAGTTGTAGAGGCATCAAGGATTTTTCACAGTATTTTTTGGCCTACCGATGGGGGAAAGAAAGTATTCTACCTCTGAACTGAAGAAATACAGAAAAGAAAGCTTGGAGTTCTGTCCTGACAGTGTACCTAGAGTATTACAGAAGAAACTGAGCATGTGGCCTGAAAATTCCAAGGAGAAGGGAAAAAATGAAATGAAAAGGAATGATTAAGTGCCCAGGAATGATTACATATCTAGAGTAGCACTGACTCATGAAGGAATATTAAAAAAATTAAATTTGTTTAGTTTAACTAGGCAAGAAAAAAATGGGGAGAATGATAATGGTCTACAAATATGCAGAGAGTGTGAGGGAGAATGGTACTAAGTAATAAGATCAAATGATAAAGATTAGGGCTGGGGTAAAAATCAGGAATTGCTTCCTGGCCTGAAAATGATTCGATTATTAAATATCCCCAAGGAGATGAGGGGGAGAGAAAAGGCCAGTGTCAAATATTCCAAACTAGAATGAAATAGATACTGAAGTCAGGGAGCCTTTGGCAGAAGCTCAACTAAATACAGATTGTTTTTACCTAAAAATATTTTCTTTTATTCCATAAAATATTCATCATAGGGTCTTATATTTTGTTAGAAAGGAGCTCAGGTCATCTTTTCCAGCTCATTATTTAATAGATGAGGAAGGTAAAAATCTAGAGATGCAGTATAATTTTGGGCTTACCCAAAGTCAAGTAGGGTGTTAGGACCAATATCTATCATAATCCTATCCCTCTCCCACAGGTATGGGGTTTTCCCTATCAGGTAAAAAAGCTGTCCAAAGGTTTTCACTGGTCAATAAGACAAACCTCTAGCAAGTCTCTGGATGAATTTGACATCTGGCCAAATGAACAGTTTTCAGGTCACTTAAGGCATAAAAAAGTCCACTTATTGTGTTCATGGCCCTTTTACATGAAGTCATCAAACATTTATTAAACATCTATTGTGGGCCAGGTACTAAAGAAAGTCAAAAGCTAGTCCTTGCACTTAAGGCACTCATAATCTAATGGAAAAGAAAACAAGCTGTACAGATAAGCTACTTACTGGTTAAATTAGAAATAATCAATAGAGTGAAGACCTTAGTATTAAAGGGGATAGGGAAGAGCTTATAGAAGATAGGAGTTAAGGGCTCAGATTTTAAAAAAGCCAGAGAAGTCAAGAGGTAGTGATGAGGACTATAGAACCAAGTATCAAACATAGGTCTTCTAACAGGAAAGCCACCATTTTTTCTACTGGATCATGCTTCTATCTAGTCTCTGTTTTCCACTTCCATCTCATCTCTACACATTGTTTCTGCTTCTTCTAATACTTGGAACAGTAGGTCTTAGCTTATAGATGTATACACCCTCCCCCCCTTTCTGTTAATTTCTTCTACATATATTTCCCTTTTTCTCTAAGATGCATAGCTTCCCTTAGGACAAAAGCAGCTTTGTTGGATATTATGAGTGTCCATTGTATATAAAGAAAAGGGAAGTTTTTATGGTATGTAATTTGCATGAGAGAAAACCATCCTTTTTTCCCATAATATTTTTCTGATACTTTATTTCTCCTGTCTTGCTTTTTAATTAGGAAGGGACGATATATTCTGCTCAACTTGGTGAACTCTTGAGTATATAATCACTATTTATTACTACTGCTGCATAATAAGTTGAAATCTTACAAATTAGAGTATGGAGGTAATATTATTAATAGTATTAAATTCAAAAGATCTGGAAAAGTTATTCCTAAAAGAGAGATTGCAGAGTATGAATTGGGACAATTCTAGCAATAACAAGTGGAGCTAGTATTCTCACTTTAAAGTACCAAGACAAGATATTTAGAGAGATAGTTTCTCTATGGCAGAAGAAATTTGATGTACTGATTCTCTGCAACTGAAAAAATATAATATATCATGCTGTATTAATTGGCCTGATAGGAATATCATTTGGTAACAGCTAGTTCATTTGTCCTAATTATAAGCTCACTAGGTGGGCCTGCTGCATTTGTGAGAGAAAGTAAAAGACTGTGGCATCCTGATACCCTGGTGATGTCAAAAGTCCTAACAAAAGTAATCTAATGCATTAGAAGGATCATGATGTCACAGAACAAGAAAGGACCTGAGAGGCCATCCAGTCCTACGCAGCTCATTTTACATATAAGGAAGCCAAGATCCAGATAAATTCATTAATTTGTCCTTGGTATCACAAATACTATATGTCAGATGTAAGATTTGAACTTAAATGCTATGATTATAGCTAATAATTTTTCCATTGTACAATTTCCTTATAGAAAATCTTTTGGAAGAACTGGACAAGGGTTTCAATGGTTAAGAAGATATGGAAGAATTTTGATATATATTGTGATGACTACTTGCAAATAGGATAATGGGTCCCTTAAATTGAAAACCACTAAAAAAAATTTACAAAAACATTTTACTCTTTTGAATGGATCTACCTACCACAAAAGGAATGTCTTTCATGCAAATGAAAGGTACCAATAGTCTTAAGAGGTAGTATCCTCCATTGTAACTAGGGTAAATGAGCAACTTGGTGTAAATATAAATCAGTCTATCTGAGAGTTGGTTAGTTTGAATTACACTCTTCCTTCCTCTCCTAAATCTAATACTTCTGGGAAAATAAAAAATAAAAGGAATTTCTAAAATTCTAAACCTGTAGATCAAATTTTGAACAAAAATTAAATTCAAAAACAAAGAAACTCTTTGAGAAAACAAAAATACAAGCCATTAATTCAAGAATTGTGGAGATTTTAAAAAATGAAATACTTAGAACAGTGGCTAGTACACCTCTCTTCAAATGTCAGAGGAGGCAGCAAGCCTAAAATGTAGTTAATTTAAGAAGCAGCACAGTACAATGGAAAAAATATGTGTCCTTGGGGGCCAGAGGATGTTAGATTAGATCTTATCTCTGTTATTCATCACTTGTGTCACTTCCTTTGCATTCACCAATGCAAACTATTTCAGCCAATTGTTAAATATATATATATATATATTTACCAATGCTACAGATCAGAGGATTTACCTTGAAAGGTTGTTGTAACAACCCTTGATAAGAAATCATCTCCTCATCTCCTAATCAATAAATTCCAAAGACTCCATATCACTTCTAGTTTCAAATATAAATTTTTTTCTAGTTTTTAAAATCACTCAAAACAAACTCTTATCCATACACTTTCCAGTCTTCTTATACCTTACTATCTTTTGCCTTTCTATGTATCTCTAGTGCTTAGTATAGTGTCTTACCCAAATTAGACCCTTAATAAATTTTTACTGACTGACTAAATGATACCTAGCTCAATCTTCTGTAGATTTTTAAAACCAGGTATGCCCTAATACTTCCACTACCATACCAAACTCGTGCTCTTCAGTTTAGGTAGGAGGTATTTAAAATGTTACAGTCATAGTGGTCTTCAGGAAAAGAAGATAGATGCTTAGTTCAGAATTCCCCAGATCCTCATTCAAGAAGTGTGGTAGCTGACAAGTCACATTTGTTGTCATATTGGCAGTCCTACCTCTCCCATATGTGCCAACACATAATTGCAAAGTCAATATCTACAGTTCCAGTTTGGCACCCTTTAAGGTTAGCTATTCACATGGCATATTCCTACTTATCCTCTTAAGTTTATAACTTTAGTTACTAGAATCTAGACAGGATGGAGAAAGGGGGTAGTTTTGGTGACCATAAAAAAGAGTTAAAATGAACTAGAGAAATAATATAAATTAGACAACAGTCAGTAACTGTGACTCTGGGCAAATTACTTAGATTTTCTTTCAGTTTCCTCATCAGTAAAATCAGAATAAACTCAGGGTTTTTAACTTCCTTCAGAATAAAGTCCTTTAGATCAAATGACCAGTGAGACTTACAGTGGTAGGTCAGAGATTGTTGTTTATCCTTCATTCTCAAAATGGACCAGTGACATCACAAGAGTGATATTTTTGACTTGCATATGAATTGGATTTCAATGAAGGCCAAACTCTGTAAAATCATCTATCTCACTCTTCCCTCCATAGTCGATGAAATCCAATTGCAAGACAAGGTGACTGGTGATAGTCCAGCAGTAGTTCTCTGGGAATTTGGGGGGTGAAGGGAGGAGGAATTTTAAAAAAACTTTGGGGAAGTCATCTTCTCAGAGAAATGGTTCCAGGGTTGTCTTTCTGTTAACACATTCTTTGAATTGACACTTTGATATGGGGAACAAGAAATACTAAGAAAATTAGCCAAGAAGATTTTAATTTAATTTAATTTTTATTTATTTTTTAGTAAAGCTTTTTATTTGTATAACATATGTATAGGTAGTTCCTCAGCATTGATCTTTACAAAGCTTTCCGTTACAAATTTTACCCCCAGTCCCCTCCCCTCCCCTAGATGGCAGGAAGTTCACTACATGTTAATAATGTTAAAATACTTGACAAGTTGTGCAAGAAAAATCCTATCTACAAGAAAAAAAAAGAAAATCAGAGAAAGGAAACACAATGCAAGCACACCTCAATCGAGAGCATGAAAATGTTACGCTGTGGTCCATATTTCATATCCCTCTCTCTGGGTGTATATGGTTTTCTTCAGTGAACAATTGGAACTGTTTTGAGACAATTCTTTGTTGCAGAGAGCCATGTCCATCAGAATTGATCATCATTTAATTCTGTTGTTGCTGTGTATGATGATCTCCTGGTTCTGCTCATTTCACTCAGCATCAGTTCATGCAAGTCTCTCCAGGCCTCTCTGAAATTGTCCTGCTGGTCGTTTCTTACAGAGAAATAATATTCCATTACATTCATATACCATAATTTATTCAGCCACTCTCCAATTGATGGGCTTGCATTCAGTTTCCAGTTTCTAGCCACTACAAAAAGGGCTGCTATAAACATTCTTGCACATGTGGGGCCCTTTCCCTCCTCTAAGATATCTTTGGGATATAAGCCCAATAGAAACACTGCTGGGTCAAAGGGTATGCACAGTTTGATATCTTTTTGAGCATAGCTCCAAATTGCTCTCCAGAATGGTTGGATCCGTTCATAGTTCCACCAACAATGTATTAGTGTCCCAGTTTTCCCACATCCCCTCCAACATTCATCGTTATCTTTTCCTGTCATTTTAGCCAATCTGACAGGTGTGTAGTGGTACCTCAGAGTTGTCTTAATTTGCATTTCTCTGATCAATAGTGATTTGGAGCAACTTTTCATATGACTAGAGATGGTTTTAACTTCATCATCTGAAAATTGTCTGTTCATATCCCTTGACCACTTTTATCTATTGAAGAGTGGCTTGAATTCTTATGAATATGAGACAATTCTCTATATAATTTAGAAATGAAGCCTTTATCAGAAGCATTAAATGTAAAGATGATTTCCCAATTTGATGCTTCCCTCCTAATCTTGTTTGCATTAGTTTTATTTGTACAGAAACTTTTTAACTTAATATAATCAAAATTATCTATCTGGTGTTCAATTAAGAGTTCCAGATCTTCTTTGGACATAAATTTATTCCAACTCCACATGTCTGAGAGGTAAACTATACTACGTTCCTCTAATTTGCTTATAATATCACTCTTTATATCTAGATCATGAACCCATTTAGATCTTATCTTGGTATGTGGTGTTAAGTGTGCGTCAAGCCCTAATTTCTTCCACACTAGTTTCCAATTTTCCCAGCAGTTTTTGCTGAATAGTGAGTACTTATCCCAAAAGCTGGGGTCTTTGAGTTTATCAAACACTAAATTACTAAAGTTATTACCTAGATTCTCCTGATATGCTATCCTATGCCACTGATCGACTGCTGTATTTCTCAGCCAGTACCAAATGGTTTTGATGACTGCTGCTTTATAATATAGTTTTAGATCTGGTACAGCAAGGTCACCTTCATCTGCCTTTTTTTTCATTAATTCCCTTGAAATTCTTGACCTTTTGTTCTTCCAAATGAACTTTGCTACTATTTTTTCTAGATCTGTAAAATAATTTCTTGGGAGTTTGATTGGTATGACAATAAATAAGTAGATTAGTTTAGGTAGTATTGTCATTTTTATTATATTCGCTCAGCCTACCCATGAGCACTTAATGTTTTTCCAATTGATTAGGTCTGATTTTATTTGTGTGGAAAGTGTTTTGTAGTTTAGTTCGTATAGTTTCTGACTTTTCCTTGGCAGATAGATTCCCAAATATTTTATACTATCATCCGTTATTTGGAATGGAATTTATTTTTGTATCTCTTGCTGCTGAACTTTGTTGGTAATATATAAAAATGCTGATGATTTATGTGGGTTTATTTTGAATCCTGCAACTTTGCCAAAGTTGTGAATTGTTTCTAGTAGTTTTTTAGTTGAGTCTCTAGGGTTCTCTAAATATACCATCATGTCATCTGCAAAGACTGATAATTTTGTTTCTTCATTACCTACTCTAATTCCTTTTATCTCTTTTTCTTCTTTTATTGCCAAAGCTAACATTTCTAATACAATATTAAATAGTAATGGTGACAGTGGGCAGCCTTGTTTCACTCCTGATCTTATTGGGAATGGTTCTAGTTTGTCTCCATTACATACAATGCTTGCTGATGGTTTTAAGTAGATGCTACTAATCATTTTAAGGAAGAGCCCATTTATTCCTATACTCTCTAGTGTTTTTAATAGGAATGGGTGTTGGATTTTATCAAATGCTTTTTCTGTATCTATTGAGATAATCATATGGTTTTTGTTAGTTTGGTTATTAATATAATTAATTATGCTGATAGTTTTCCTAATATTG
>JAJPUD010019460.1:0-14922 GCA_023553655.1 Myrmecobius fasciatus | reverse complement strand
GTATATATATATATATATATACTATGTAACTTAAGAGGGATATATGGGCTCCTTCACCTGAGCAGATTATTATGTGAATAGGAGAATGCTTAATGGGCATAAGTTAGCTAAAGTCTCTGTCATTTCTAGGTCAAATATGATCTATACCTTTTGAATATTTTAAGGCAGTTATTTTGCTCTTCATTTTTTCATTCTCCCATGACTTTTGTTTTCCTGCAGGGAAAATACCTCTGGAATCTTTCATCAATTTTCATGGGATCTGTTAATTTTTTTTCTTGGTTTGTTTGTTATGAACTTAAGAAACAAATAAAACCATTTCAGCATACAAATAACAACTAAGAAGACTGTATAAGCAATTATTTATTTTGTTTGTTTCTTAAAATATATATTTTATGTGTATGTACATATATGTGTATACATATTTTACATGAAATTTAACAAGATAGTAGCAATACTATCCTATTTGTATTTTCTTTTACATTTTTTCTTATTTTCTTATGAGCTTTTAAGAATATTTCATGAATGTTATTTTTCTTGTCTATTATCACTAATAGTTTTAAAGATTTCTCTCATTAACCACTGGAAATGTTCTAATTTGCCAATACCTCTAAAATGTAAGACATAAACTAAACTTCATAAGAATTTAGATGGATCTTGACCAGGATAGAGTAGAATGCATTTTTTACATTGTACTTCTTTATAAACTTTGAGAAGATTATTTACAATTTCTTCATAACTTTTTGCTTTTTGGATTTTTCAAAAGTTTTGTTATACTTTAAAGTTATTTTCATGTAGCTCATTTAACTCTATTCAATTACTCTGTTAAATGTCTGTCTTTTCTTATTTCTATTATTTTAGATGATTCAAAATGTAATGCCAGAGAAACTGAGGCAAGACAGAGATTAGAGGTTTTTAATATTTTAATGGTGGAGAATTTGGACTGGTAAAACCATACTAGCCAGCTGACTTGGATGGGACTCTTGTCTCAAAGCATCCAGCCATGAGCAAGTAATTCCAGAGACTTTTATAGGGCTCCAGTGATCAGTGAAACAAAGGCAAAGGCAGAGGGCAGAGCACTGATTGAGTGGAAATTCCAGGAAGGACCATAACTTTTTAATTCTTACAGGGTTGGGGTGAAGAAGATGGTAGAGCAGGAGAAAGGACGTCTGAGGCAAAAGATAAGCAGTGGTTTGAGATAAGCCATCTAGAGTTTTGTGGCTCTTTGGAATGCCAGAGTGGCCAGAGCTCCACAGCTCTAATTATCTTAGTCCTAATGGTCAGGAAGGGGGTAGTTGCCATCAGGGAAACTTAGGCAGAACAAATCAGGGAAGCTGAGATATTACAATTTAGAAAAACTGAGGCACAACAAAATATGCTTTTTTAAATTTTAGTTTAATTCTTGCAAATGTTGGTTTCAGAAAAAGGAAGTATGAGTAAGTTTGATCAAACACCTAGACAAATTTTTCTATTAACTAAGTTGAATGTCCTACAGTGTTAAGAAAACTGCACAGGAATCAAGAATAAGTGAACTAGTGATTTCTCATTTGGCCTTCAACTGCCACCCTCAATCAAATCCTATATTATTGTGATATCATATAGCATAATTTGTATCAAGAGCAGTGGGTATTAGAAGGGTTTTATTGGCATTTTAAAATTCATTATCAAAAATGCATATAAAAACAAGAGATTTTCATGAATTAAAATATATATTTAATAGGTCCTCTTTAATGAAACACAAACTTTTACATTTCCTTAGGTATTTATATGAAGCTCATTGGTTTGCATTTTATGAACTCTAGCTTCTTTCCCTTTCTGAAAGCTAAAACCATTTTTTGTGGTGGTGGTGGTGGTGGTAGTGGTTTTGTTGTTATTTTCCCAAGTCAAGTGGAACCCTTCTGGTATTCTTCATGACTTTGCAAACATTAATGACTGCCAAACAATAATATCCACCATTATCTTCTGGTATCCTAGGATGTAATTCATTTAAGAGAGTGACCATTAAATATTTTGGAAAAGCTAGGAAATGTTTTGCATTTGAAAAACATATTACCTTGGGGATCTTGGCCTTCAATTTCCTATTAACTGCTCTTACTCTGTCTTAACTTTATATGACCTAATGGAGAATATCTGAAGAAAAAAGCAGTGAGGGTCATTGGGTATTTCTAGACACTCTTCAACTGAACTCTCCTTTATATGTTGTCTATCCCATTAGAATTTTAGGTCCTTAAAATGAGGGACTTTGTCTATACAATCAACACTTGATAAGATACTTAGCATATAATAAATACTTAATATGTACTTATTCATTCATTCATTCATCCATTAAACAACATTACTCAATCAACAGGGTCATCTACTTTTGTTCCTTGTTTGTCATATCTGCAAAAGTACTGTTTTCTTATTCACAGTGTCAGGAGGTATTTAACTATCCCCTAGTTTTACAAAGCAATGATCACCAAGAAATACTAAGTAACTTGGAGCAGGCTACATAGGTAATATGAAGAATAAGATTCAAATTTTTATTACTGCTTTTCCTTGACACTGGTTTTCTTAGTTTTTTTTTTTTTTTTTTTTTTGGCTTATTTTGTTCTTGTTTCCTCAACTCTCCCATTCTTTCAAATTTCCTGTTAGCTATGGTGTTTTCTGTTCCTAACTCTCTTAGAAATCTTTGCCATTCATTTACATTATTACTTTGTTATGTGATTAAGCTGTTTTGTTCAGTTTTTTTTCAATTGTGTCTAAATCTTCATCACCTTTTTGGGGGGGTTTCTGTGCAAAAGTTCTGAAGTAGTTTGCCATTTTTTCTCCAGTACATTTTACAGATGAGGAAACTGAAGCAAACAGGGTTAAGTGACTTGCCCAGGGTCACACAAGTAGTAATTGTCTGAGGCCAGTTTTGAACTCAGGAAAATGGAATCTTCATGACTCAAGGTTTGACACTCTATCCACTACACCACTTAGCCATAATGTGAAAAATAATATGGCACTATCAAAAGAGTATTGGTTTGGAATCAAAAGAGATGGGATTAAATGCTCTTACTGATTCTGGCTATGTGAATAGAGACAAATCCCTTTTACCTGCTGAGGTCATTTTTGTTCCAAAAAGTGAAAATAATAATTAGCATTTATGATGTGTAAATGTCTTGCTGGGTAATAGGGATAGAATCCAAAGAATAAAGTAATTTCTAAAGTCATTGAACTTACCTCAAGTGGTAGAATTAATATATGTACACAAATATATATATATATATGCAAATACATATACATATATAACACACAGAGATATGTGTGTACAGATACAAATATGCATACATATATATATAATACGATGTGTGTTTATGATGTATATATAAAGTTATCTATGTATATAAATATGTATATGTGTATGTTTGCATGTACATACATACATATAGTGCACAAATATATGTGTATATGTTTGTGTGTATAACTATAAATGCATGTATATATGTGTATAAATATGTATGTGTGTATATTAACACATATTCATGACAATTTTGTCTCCACTATTAGATGTAAGCTCAAAATAAGAGTAAGGACTACTAGTCTTATATAAACATCAGTTTTATTTTGTGTATGTCAGTGAAAAGTTTTCATCTCTTAGAATAAGATGTCTGTATTCAACATTTCAAGGCATTCAAAAAATTTTGAAAGCTATAATAACTTTGTTAAATCCTTATCCAGCAATATACATAAGGAGAAGCATAATACATTGGGATTTGTGCTGAGTGAAAGTATTCACAATTGTGATGAAGGAAATCTAACACACAGGCTGGGTTGATTAGACATTCTCTCTGATTGATGCTGTTCTCAGAAATGTCTATCCAACTATGTCTACATATGAGAATGATGCATCTGTCTGAGATCAAATTGTGTGGATTGTATGAAGTTTCAAGACATAGTGATCTCTGCTTAAAGATACCTATAATCACTCAAAGTAATTTGACCTGTCTATCCACAAAAGAAAGACCAAATGAATAAGAAATGCTACTTCCCAGATTTCAACATGCATGTGAATGGAGAGCTACAAAGCTTATTTAACTATCTATGTCTATTATAGACAGTACTGCAATCTGTGCTCATAGGAGAAGAAAGAAGAGAGTGGGATGTATTGCTGCTATTAGGAAACTGCAAATTTTAATTATCTCAGATTTCATGAAGGTAAAGACCCATCTTTTCTATATAAACATTTTATAAGAGGTGTTGTGTCAGAGTGAGTCTTGGAACACCTCTGCCACTGTAAAGCTGAAGACGAGTATTGTACAGAGAATGAAGGAGAGAAGCATGATGGACATGAGCAAATTCCAACACACAGCCAAAAGGAACTCCAAAGAAGAATATGACTAAAGCTTGTAATCAAAAGATTTTATGATTGAAAGTGAAAATGGTTTCATCACAGGATAATAAAAGTACAGGTAAATGGTCAGCATACTCTATTGATTCTCTCAAAATGTAAGGAGAAATCCTCCTGTAAATTGAATGGACCACCTGTTTTGAAATTTTAGGATGTGGACAAGAAATCACAAGTTGTTTAGTCATGCATGAATAGATAGTGATTGATATTTTTGCAAGAAGTCCTGAAACTGATGTAGTCACAAATACATGAGTATCGGAAGAAAGTACTATTTGGATACCTCTATTACATTTAATATTATTTCATTATCTTCATTATCATCATGCTTTTAAACTTGCTACACCTTTGAACTCAAGGAGTCCCTTCACAAATTCCATACAAACAATTCTTGTTAGCATCTAGGAAATTACATTTAAATTTATTTTCTTTTGTTAAAATTACAAGTTTACACTGTGTTTTAAACAAAAACACCCTGTCCACAAACTTCTAAGGTTTGAAGTATGTCTCTGGCCATTCTTCTAGTTATTTTTGCTTGGCAATATTGGTCACAGTTTCACTGTTATTATTTTCTTTCTACATTATATCTGATGTCACCCACAAAGCCAATTTTATAGTTTTACCTGGCCATATTTTCCCTCTGTTTTCATTTTCAGTTTAAAGCCCTCTTGATCAAACCAGCAGCTCTCCAGACAAACAGATTTTTACCAGCCCTCTTGAGATATGTTCAGCTTCTAGCCAAGTACTCATGATTCTGGCATCTTAAGATATCATCCAGAAAATAAAAATGCATTCTCCAACAATATCCACACAATCATCTGATAATTTTCCTTACTTTCTCTCCTTTTCAAAAGTTACAGGCTTCATATAGATTAAGAAAGAAAATAGTAGCGAGACCTCTAAATTCTTTTAATTTCCTACCTAATCCTTGACAATTTAAGAAGGAGGAGAAGGAACAAGAAGAGAAGGAGAAGGAGGAAGAGGAAGAGCAGGAGGAGAAGTAGGAGAAGGAGGAGGAGGAGAAAGATGGTGATTATGATGTTGGCGATGGTGATGACAATGAGGAGCAAGATTTTCATAACCATGATAATAGCATTTTATAGTGCTATGCAATTTACAAAGTATTTTCAGCATTTTCCTTTAGATCCATGGAAACTTACTTTCAGATGAAATATGCTTTTTTCTACTTCAGATTTGAAGAAGCTGACATTAGAAGTGACTTTCCTGGAGCCACAAATAGTAAGTGCTTGAGACTAGACTTGAATTTCAATCTTCCTGACTTTATAATTCTCTAAGGAATATAGTGCAATTCTTAAATGACCAATAAAACTAACATATGGCTATTGTTTTATCTATCAGGTAGAAATCCGATGCAACCCATCTATTACTCTGCAGAACAGGCATATAATAGACCAGTGGCATCAAATTTAAATAGAAGGATATCCGTGAGTATCATATTAAATTAAAAAATTACAATCTAACATTACCTATGATTGTATTGCATTTTCTTTATTTTGTTAAAAAACATTTTGATTACATTTTAATCTGTTTGGGACAATTTTTAGAAGTGTTGAAAGATGCATGCTGCATAGAAAGTCCATGTCTGACAACTATATTATTAATTATCATTATTTTTATAGAATATAAGATGCTACTTCTTTCTTGTAAAATTAATATTCACTTTTGGGAGAGAAAAACAAACTTCTAAGTGGCTCAGTTCTTTTTACTTGCCTTTCTTCTCCATTTCATTCTACCACTCTCCAATCTCTTGTCAATGTTCAGTTCTTCTTTATCTCCTATTAAACTTCTAATATATGCATTGAAAATATGGTAGGGTGTCCTTCTTGGTGATTAAGAAATGCTTCATAGAATTGTCTAAGATTTAACCATGAGTGCTATTCCTTTTTTCACTTGAATAGTTTCACTATTCCTGCATAAATCTTCAGAAACTCTTGGATTTTAAGTGGCTTAAAGTGATAAGAGAAAAAAGAAAAAAATGGCTGATGCAATTGGAGAGTTTACAAAGTGGAGACAGCTGGTTCTGGTGTGGGTAACAAAGCACATAAAATCCTTAGCTGTATGACTCTAAGCAAGTCCTTCATTTTCTCTTAGTCTCAGTTTCCACATCTGCTAAACCAGGGGATTGGACCCAGAGTACTCTAATTCTTTTCCAACTCTAAATCTGTTATATGATGAAAACCTGGCTTTGATATTTACTATTTGTTTGATGTTGGGTAAATCATTTGATATTTTTGGATATTCTTGTTCCTCATTTAAAAAATGAAGATATTAGTCAATTATCAGTGATGTCAAAATCAAATAGAAGTGGGAGCCATTAAACCATTCTGGCAAATCACATGTTGACTTAGAAAACTAAATCAATATTATTTATGTTTCATTGTCTTTTACATAAAATATTAAAATGTGTACAAAAATATAAACGTAATAATTTTAAACAAAATATTAACTATTTTATGACATTTAATTGTGTTTTGAAGTACTCAGAAATGGTTAATATGAAAATTTTTGTTCTAAATGACTCCTAAGTTATCCTCTAATTCTAAATCTATGATTTCATATATAATCTCCTGTCTCTTACCTTAATGATATTCCTTTTTCAGTCATCTTTTCCCACACATATACGCACCCCAAAGTCTTTCTCTCATGCTCTAAGAATTGACAGAGTAACTGCATGAGGTCAAGGAAAAAATAAACAAAAATCCATCCTGAAGAACAAAACAAAAAAAAAGGAATTTATTTTCTCTAATATAGTAGGCACTGGATCAAATCTTCTGAAATTGGATTGTGCAACTGTCTTTTTTTCTCCAAATACCCCATTCCAAGCCCTTTAAAAGACCTCTCCTAATGAAAGCTTAGTGACTTCCCAGCTCAGACTTTGTACATTTTCCCTATAAAAGCTGATCCAAACACTCCAAATGACTGTCAGATCCTTGATGCTCCTGCCAGCTGTTGCAATGAAACTGGCATTTTTTTTGACAGGGAAAAACCAGCATTGTGTGTTCAAATATTTATTCTTTGGCAAGTCTTTTTCAACAGGTGCCACTTTGTGAAGAGAAACTGAGCATTAGAATACTTAACTGGTGGAAACAAAAAAAATGTTTAAATTAAAGAAAGATCCCTTTCTTCAGTTGTAAACTACTCAGGTATTGGGGTGGGGGAAAAATTGGAAAAGCAGTTATTACCTGGTAACTCTGGTTTTAAGCAAGAGAGAGATCAATGGCTGGATAGGTCTTTTGTTACCTTAGCAGATGACCTCATGGGTTGCTTAGTTGCAGTTTGTGTGTTTTTCCTTGGGAGGTGAACTGAAGGTATCCAACAAGCTATTCATCCATACACAGCCATGGTTACATCATTGCTAATCTTGTAAGAAACTAAATGCTTCCAAGGGAAAAAAAGTCTTATAAAAAAAGAGTTTGAAGAAGTGTGTGGTCTAGTTGTTTCAAATGAAATCATCCTTAGGGTATCCTCAATAGAATGCTGAATATACTAATTTGGGTGATTTAAGGATTTCCTGTGAAATGAGAAATTTTTTGAAAGCCACTAAAATGTGTCCAGCAGAAAATTACTGCATATATATTTTTTCTCCCTCTGCCTCTTATGCAAATTCAAGCTTTGTAGTATTATTTGAAGTTTGGATATGTTTTTTTTCTTTCCCTGTAGCTTCAGGTCACTTTTCATTTGGAAACACCCCAGCCACTGAGCAAAAGAAAACTTCCCAAAGGACAGAAATAGGGGATATGGCATTGTACTCTCAGTTTCCAAAGGATACTATTGCAGTTCCATCTCAGCAGAGTTCAGGCTATAAAATCATGACTTCACTCATAGCAAAGATAGCTTTCCAAAATAATATTTGTGACCTTTGTAATGCATTATGCTTAAGTCAGAGATCACATCTATTCTCTGCCAGGTGATCCATTAAGTTTATTTTCACTTTCACAAGTGAAAGGTAGGCAGTCTAATGAAAGGAACATTTATTGAAGTATTTGAGGGCCTCAGCAATCAATGAATGAACTCTAAATTAAAGCCAGGAAATCTGTGCTAATACTTTCTCCTTTCTTAGATATGCGTCATTTGTTCAAGAAACTACAACTCCCCAATTTGGTCCAATTCAACAAGCATTGATTAACTGAAGACTATAGTCAAGTCACTATGTCAAAGATTTATGTACAGTACTAGAATAAATGATATCACCAAAGAAATGCATTATCAAAAGAGAAATTGAATCAGTCAAAAGAGAAATTAAGGGATAAGCAATGGAATTCATAATGATTCATTGCTTTTCTGCTACAGTAAAAAAAAAGATGAATTTGAACTCAGAAAATCTTTGGATTCTGAATGTGAAACATTGCCTATGTGAGTTTGAACATGTCACATATTTGTGCCTTGGTTGCCTCATCTGTAAAATGACAAGATTGGACTAGAACACTTTTAAGATCCCTCCCACCTCTAAATCTTTTTTTAATTTTTTTTTATTTTGAAAACATATGCATAGAAAATTTTTAACATTCACCCTTGCAAAATCTTGTGTTCTAATTTTTTTCTCCCTCATTTTCCCTCATCCCATCCCCTAGATTGCAAGTAATCAAATATTTGTTAAATATGTACAATTTCTTCTCTACATATTTCCACAATTATCATGCTGCACAAGAAAAATCAGATCAAAAAATTGAGGAATAAAAAACAAAACAAAATACAAACAAACAACAAAAAAGTGAAAATACTATGTTGTTATCCACACTCAGTTCCCACACTCCTCTTTCTGGGAGCAGATGACTCTCTCCGTCACAAGACCATTGGATTATATGAAACACATTTGATGCAGGGAGAGACACATACAGAATAAAGGTAAAATACTGGGACAGAATTTATTACGCTTCAGCTGAAGTAAAAAAAAAAAAAAGGATAGCAAGTCTTATCTCAGATAAGTCAAAAAAAATGTTATCAAAAGAGATAAGGAGGGAAATTACATCTTGATAAAGGGTACCTCTCAGAATCAGACAAATTTAAGGACAAAATAAGCAAGAAAGGAGCTAGGGAGATTAATAGGATCCTAGAAAACCTAGATAGATACTTTGGTTTCAGGCACTTAACACTTCCTAGCCATGTGACCTTGGGCAAGTGACTTAACACCAAATTGCCTCAGCAAAAACAAAACAAAACAAAACAAACAAACAAATGCAAAAAGACAGAAATAGTAAATGTTTTTTCTTTTCAGACCACAATGTGATAAACTAACAAAAATCATATGATTATCTCAATAGATTCAAAAAAAGCATAAAATCCAACACCCATTCCTATTAAAAACACTAGAGAGTATAGGAATAAATGGACTTTCCTAAAAATGATCAGTAGCATCTATTTAAAATCATCAGTAAGCATCATATGTAATGGGGACAAATAAGAAAAGATAATGACTAATGTTGGAGGGGATGTGGAAAAATGGGACACTATAACACTGTTTTTGGAATTGTGAAAAGATTTAGCCCAGTAGAAATATTGCTGAATCAAACGGCTTAAATCTCAAATATATCTTAAAGGAAGGAAAAAAGATTCACATGTGCAAAAATGTTTATGGCAGCCTTCTTTATAATGGAAAGATACTGAAAATTGAATGGACACACATAAGTTGGAGAATGGCTGAATAAGTTATGGTATATGAATATTGTGGAAAATTATTGTTCTGTAACAGCATGATTTCAGCAAGACCTGGAGAGACTTACATAAATTAATGCTAAGGGAAATCAACAGAACCAGGATATCATTATACATGGCAAAAATAAAATTATATAATGATCAATTCTGATAGGACTGAAAGGACTGTGGGAACTGAGGGTAGATTACTGAATAGCATTTTCACTCTTTTTGTTGTGATTTCTTAGAATTTTATTTTCTTTCTCATTTTTTTTTTACTTTTGGTCTGGTTTTTCTTCAACAGAAAAATACTTGTATTAATATGTCTGCCTATATTGAATTTAACATTTTTATCATGTGTAACATATATTGGATTACATACCATCTGGAGAGGGAGTGGGAGAAAGGGGGGAATTGGAATGTAAGGTTTTTCAAGGGTCAATGTTGACAAAATTATCCTTGCATATGTTTTGAAAATAAAAATCTTCAATAAATTTTTCATAAAAGTTTTTGCACAACAGAAACAAGATTGAAAGGGAAATACATAGATGGGGGAAAATCTATATAGCCAGTATTTCTCAAAAAGGTGTCATTTCTAAAGTATATGAAGAACTGTGTCAAATTTATGAGAATACAAATCATTCCCCAACTGATTAATGGTCAAAGGATGAACAGACAATTTTCAGATGATAAAATGAAAGCCATTTATAGTTATATGGAAAAATGCTCCAAATCACTATTTATTAGAGTAATGCAAATTAAACAAATTGGGACAGTAATGCATTATTGGTGGAGTTGTGAAATGATCCAACCATTCTAAAGAGCAATTTATATCTATGCCCAAAGGGCTATAAAACTGTGCAAACTCCTTTGTCCAGCAGTTCAGGGTCTGTATACCAAGGAAATCATAAAGGGTGGAAAAGGACTCATATGTGCAAAAATGTTTGTAGCAGCTCTTTTTGTGGTGGCAAAGAATTGGAAAAGGAGTGAATGTGCATCATTTGGGAAATAACTCAATAAGTTGTGGTATATGAAGATAATGGTAGATTATTGTTCTTTAAAAATGATAAATAAGGGGGGCGGAGCCAAGATGGCGAACTGCGGACAGCTTTCTCTGTGAACTCCTTTGGGACCTTCCCTCAAACCCAGACAAAGTGAGCCTTCGAACTGGTTTGTGAGTGAAGGCTCCACCAAACATTTGGACTACAACGCACTTCTATCAAAAATCTACCTGGAAAGAACTCCGGAGAAGGTTAGCCTCAGGGGAAATCGGCTGCTGGTCGCGATCAGACTCCAGCTGGGGCGGAAGTCAGGGCTGTCATAGAGGGCCGGATTTAATGCACCCAGGAAGCCCCTGGGAGACGCCTGGGCCACTTTGCTCTGCTTGCAGGCAGGTGCTTTGACAGATCTGCCTTTGGTAAAGGGTGGATCGAGAGAAACTGAAAACGTGGTCTAGCCCCACCAGCCTCAGACCGGAAGTCAACTCGGCAAACTGCCCCAGGGCAAATACAAATCCTTGCAGTTTTCTCTGTTTTTGACCAATATCCCAACTTTAAACCATGAGCAAGAAGCAGAAGAGAGCTCTCACCATAGAAAGCTTTTACACAGAAAAAATAGAACAGTCCCCAGATCCTGACATTATGAAAAAAATCCCAGATGAAGCCACAAAGGCAGATTTAAGTTGGTCTCCCTTTCAGAAGGCTTACCTGGATGATTGCATTAAGAATCTCAAAAGAGAGCTAGAAGAAGAATGGGGAAATAAATTGAGATCAGGGCAACAGAAATATCAAAAACTGGAAAATAGGACTGGTGAATTGGAAAAAGAAAACAGTTTACTGAAAAACAAAATTGGTGAATTGGAAAAAATCACCAATTCACTGGAAAATAAAAATGGTGAACTGAAAAACAAAATTGGTGAATTGGAAAAAGACAACAATTCACTGAAAAACAAAATTGGTGAATTGGAAAAAGACAACAATTCACTGAAAAATAAAACTGGCAAAATGGAAAAAGAATGCATTGAATCAAGAAACTCAATTGGCCAGCTACAAAAGGAAATAAAAAAGATAATGGAAGGAAATAATACTTTAAAAATTAAAATTGAACAAATAGAAGTAAATGACTCAATAAGACTTCAAGAATCAGTTAAACAAAAACAAAAAAATGAAAAAATAGAAGAAAATATGAAATATCTCCTAGGAAAAACAACTGACTTGGAAAACAGATCCAGGAGAGACAATTTAAGGATTATCGGACTCCCTGAAAGCCACGATGAAAAAAAGAACCTGGATGCTATCTTCCAGGAAATCATGAAAGAGAATTGCCCTGATGTTTTAGAATCAGAAGGCAAAATTGGCATTGAAAGAATTCACCGATCGCCTCCAGAAAGAGACCCCAAAATTAAAACCCCAAGGAATATCGTGGCCAAATTTCAGGACTATCGCACCAAGGAAAAGATATTGCAAGCAGCTAGAAAGAAACAGTTCAAATACCGAGGAACTGTCATTAGAATTACACAGGATCTGTCAGCTTCCACTTTAAAGGATAGAAGGGCCTGGAACCAGATATTCCAAAAGGCAAAAGAACTTGGATTACAGCCAAGAATAAGTTATCCAGCTAGAATGAGCATCATCTTCCAGGGAAGAAGATGGTCATTCAATGATACAGGAGAATTTCACCTATTTCTAATGAAAAGACCTGATCTGAACAAAAAATTTGACCTCCAAGTAGAGAACTCAAGAGAAGCATAAAAAGGTAAAAAGGAAGACTCTTGAGAACTATATTTCTACTATAGGTATCCTTTAAAGAATGGCAGTATAAGTTGATTTTTCTTTGATAATAATGGAAAAGAAATTAGAGGTGGAAGGGATACCATACTGAAAAAGAAAAAGGGGGGAGGGGGTAAAGGAGGCAAAATAAAGTAAAAATAAAGGAGGTAAAATAAGGCAAAATCTCATAAAGAGACATAGAAGATCTAATATAATTGAGGGAAAGAAGGGAGGGCGATGAGTATTGTGTAAACCTTACTCTCATTAGCTTGGACTCTAAGAGAGTATATCAGACACATTTGGCTTCAAAGAAAGGCCTGACCCTCCTTGTGGGAAGATAGGAGGGAGGGGAGAAAAGGAAAGGGATAAAATAATAGAAGGATTAGGGGAAAGGTATAAAGGGGAGGGAGGGACTCTAAAGGAGGAGGATTATTGGTGGGAGGTGGTCATCAAGAGCAAAGTACTGGGGAGGGGGGAAGGGAGAGAGGGGAAAGGGAAGAGAAAATCATAACTCCAGGTAAATAAGATGGCAGGGAATACAGATATAGTTATTTTAACTGTGAATGTGAATGGGATGAACTCTCCAATAAAACAGAAGCGGGTAGCAGACTGGATTAAAAGCCAGAATCCTACAATATGTTGTTTACAAGAAACACATCTAAAACATAGAGATACATACAGAGTGAAGGTAAAGGGCTGGAGCAGAATCTTCTATGCTTCAGGTGAACAAAGAAAGGCAGGGGTAGCAATCCTTATCTCTTTTAATTAGATCTATTTTTGTTTTTACTTGATCCGAGATAAGGATTGCTACCCCTGCCTTTCTTTGTTCACCTGAAGCAGTATCAATACTTAACATATATGCACCAAGTGGTATAGCATCCAAATTCCTAGAGGAGAAGTTAAGAGAGATGCAAGGAGAAATAGACAGTAATACTATACTAGTGGGAGATCTCAACCTTGCTCTCTCAGAATTAGATAAATCAAATTCCAAAATAAATAAGAAAGAAGTTAGGGAGGTTAACAAAAGGCTAGAAAAGTTAGGTATGATAGATCTCTGGAGGAAATTGAATGGTGATAGAAGGGAGTATACTTTTTTCTCAGGGGTTCATGGAACTTATACAAAAATTGATCATGTGTTAGGGCATAAAAACCTCAAAATCAAATGCAGAAAAGCAGAAATAGTAAATGCATCCTTCTCAGATCATGATGCAATAAAACTCACATGTAATATAAGGCCAGGAGAAAATAGACCACAAGTTATTTGGAAATTAAATAATCTAATCCTGAAGAACGAATGGGTGAAAGAGCAAATTATAGACACAATCGAAAATTTCATCCAGGAGAATGACAACAATGAGACAACATACCAAAATTTGTGGGACACAGCTAAAGCAGTTATAAGGGGTAATTTTATATCTCTAGATGCTTACATGCGTAAAACAGAGAAAGAGAAGATTAATGAACTGGGCTTACAATTAAAAAAGCTAGAAAAAGACCAAATCAAAAACCCTCAATTAAATACCAAATTGGAAATTCTGAAAATTAAAGGGGAGATCAATAAAATTGAAAATAAGAAAACTATTGAATTAATAAATAAAACTAAGAGTTGGTTTTATGAAAAAACCAACAAAATAGATAAGCCTTTAGTTAATTTGATTAGAAAAAGGGAAGAGGAAAATCAAATTATTAGTCTCAAAAATGATAAGGGAGAACTTTCCTCCAATGAAGAGGAAATTAGCGTAATAATTAGGAGTTTCTTTGCCCAACTTTATGCCAATAAATTTGATAATGTAAATGAAATGGAGGAATATCTACAAAAATATAGATTGCCCAGATTAACAGAAGAGGAAATAAATTATTTAAATAGCCCTATTTCGGAAAATGAAATAGAGCAAGCTATTAATCAACTCCCTAAGAAAAAATCTCCAGGGCCAGATGGATTTACATGTGAATTTTACCAAACATTCAAAGAACAATTAATCCCAATAGTATATAAACTATTTGAAAAAATTGGGAAAGAAGGTGTACTACCAAATTCCTTCTATGACACAGATATGGTGCTGATAGCTAAACCAGGTAGGGAGAAAACTGAGAAAGAAAACTATAGACCCATTTCCCTAATGAATATTGATG
>JAJPUD010019459.1:604-26518 GCA_023553655.1 Myrmecobius fasciatus | reverse complement strand
ACCAAGTGGTATACCATGGAAATTCCTAGAGGAAAGGTTCAGAGAGATGCAATAAGAAATAGACAGCAAAACTATAATAGTGGGGGATCTCAACCTCCCTCTCTCAGAACTTGATAAATCAAACCACAAAATAAATGAGAAAACCGTTAAGGAGGTAAACAAAATGTTAGAAAAGTTAGGTATGATAGATCTTTGGAGGAAATTAAATGGAGACAGAAATGAGTTTACTTTTTTCTCAGCAGTCCATGGAACTTATACAAAAATTGACCATGTGTTAGGACACAAAAACCTCAAAATCAAATGCAGGAAGGCAGAAATAATAAATGCATTTTTTCAGATCATGACGGAATAAAAATCACATGCAATATAAGGCCAGGAGAAAATAGACCAAAAAGCAATTGGAAACTAAATAATTTTATCCTAAAGAATAAATAGGTGAAACAGCAAATTGCACAAACAATTACTAATTTCATTCAAGAGAATGACAATAATGAGACAACATACCAAAATTTGTGGGATACAGCCAAAATGGTAATAAGGGGAAATTTTGCATCTCTAGATGCTTAATTGCATAAAATAGAAAAAGAGAAAATCAATGAGTTGGGCTTGCAACTAAAAAAGATAGAGAAAGAACAAATTAAAAACCCCCAATCAAATACCAACCTTGAAATCCTAAAAATAAATAGAGAGATTAGTAAAATTGGAAGTAAAAAAAAACTATTGAATTAATAAATAAAACTAAAAGTTGGTTATATGAAAAAACCAACAAAATAGATAAACCTCTAGTTAATTTAATTAGAAAAAGGAAAGAGGAAAATCGAATTGTTAGTCTCAAAAATGAAAAGGGAGAACTTTCCACCAATGAAGAGGAAATTAGAGCAAGAATCAGGAGTTACTTTGCCCAACTGTATGCCAATAAATTTGATAACCTAAGTGAAATGGAGGAATATCTACAAAAATATAGATTGCCCAGATTAACAGAAGATGAAATAAATTACTTAAATAGTCCCATTTTAGAAAAAGAAATAGAACAAGCTATTAACCAACTCCCTAAGAAAAAATCTCCAGGGCCAGATGGATTTACAAGTGAATTCTACCAAACATTCAACGAACAAATAATTCCAATACTATACAAACTATTTGAGAAAATAGGGACAAAAGGTATACTGCCAAAATGCTTCTATGAGACCGATATGGTGCTGATAGCTAAACCAGGTAGGGGGAAAACAGAGAAAGAAAACTATAGACCAATTTCCCTAATGAATATTGATGCAAAAATTTTAAATAAGATATTAGCAATGAGATTACAGAAAGTCATCCCCAGGATAGTACACTACGACCAAGTAGGATTTATACCAGGGATGCAGGCCTGGTTCAATATTAGGAAAACTATCAGTATAATTAATTATATTAATAACCAAACTAACAAAAACCATATTATTATCTCAATAGATGCAGAAAAAGCCTTTGATAAATTCCAATACCCTTTCCTATTAAAAACATTAGAGAGTATGGGAATAAATGGCTTTTCCTTAAAATGATCAGTAGCATCTATTTAAAACCATCAGCAAGCATCATATTAATGGAGACAAACTAAAACCATTCCCAATAAGATCAGGAGTGAAACAAGGCTGCCCACTGTCACCATTACTATTTAATATTGTATTAGAAATGTTAGCTTTAGCAATAAGAGAAGAAACAGAGATAAAAGGAATCAGAGTAGGTAATGAAGAAACCAAATTATCACTCTTTTCAGATGCCAGGATGGTATACTTAGAGAACCCCAGAGACTCAACTAAAAAACTACTAGAAACAATTCACAACTTTAGCAAAGTTGCAGGATACAAAATAAATCCACATAAATCAGCAGCATTTTAATATATTACCAACAAAGTCCAGCAGCAAGAGATAGAAAAAGAAATTCCATTCCAAATAATAGATGATAGGATAAAATATTTGGGAATCTATCTGCCAAGGAAAAGTCAGAAACTATATGAACTAAACAACAAAACACTTTCCACAGAAATAAAATCAGACATAATCAATTGGAAAAATATTAAGTACTCATGGGTAGGGAGAGCGAACATAATAAAAATGACAATACTACCCAAAATAATCTACTTATTTATTGCCATATTAATCAAACTCCCAAGAAATTATTTCACAGATCTAGAAAAAATAGTAACAAAGTCCATTTGGAAGAACAAAAGGTCAAGGATTTCAAGGGAATTAATGAAAAAAAAATGCAGATTGAAGTTGCCTTGCCTTTCCCGGTTTAATTTTTTTTTTTTTTTTTTTTTTTTTTTTTAACTGTTGCCATTTTACTAGTAGGCAGTGCAGTCGTTCAGTGGCACAGGAGTGGTTATCAGGACAATCTAGGCAATAACCTTAACAATTTAGTGTTTGATAAACCCAAAGACCCCAGTTTTTGGGATAAGCACTCACTATTCAGCAAAAACTGCTGGGAAATTTGGAAACTAGTGTGGAAGAAATTAGGGCTTGACCCATACCTAACACCACATACCAAGATAAGATCTAAATGGGTTCATGATCTAGATATAACGAGGGACTTTGTAAGCAAGTTAGAGGAACGTAATATAGTTTACCTCTCAGACCTGTGGAGATGGAATAAATTTATGTCCAAAGAAGATCTGGAACTCCTAATTGAACACCAGATGGATAATTTTGATTATATTAAGTTAAAAAGTTTCTATACAAATAAAACTAATGCAGACAAGATTAGGAGGGAAGCATCAAATTGGGAAATCATCTTTACATTTAATGGTTCTGATAGAGGTCTCATTTCTAAAATATTTAGAGAATTGTCTCATATATATAAGAATTTAAGCCACTCTTCAATAGATAAGTGGTCAAGGGATATTAACAGACAATTTTCAGATGATGAAATTAAAACCATCTCTAGTCATATGAAAAATTGCTCCAAATCACTATTGATTAGAGAAATGCAAATTAAAACAAGTCTGAGGTACCACTACATACCTGTCAGATTGGCTAAAATGACAGGTAAAGATAACGATTAATGTTGCAGGGGATGTGGGAAAACTGGGACACTAATACATTGTTGGTGGAATTGTAAACGGATCCAACCATTCTGGAGAGCAATTTGAAGCTATGTTCAAAAAGTTATCAAACTGTGCATACCCTTTGACCCAGCAGTGTTTCTATTGGGCCTATATCCCAAAAAAGGTCTTAGAGGAGGGACAGGGAACCACATGTGCAAGAATGTTTGTGGCAGCCCTTTTATTAGTGCCTAGAAACTGGAAACTGAAGGGATGCCCATCAATTGGACAGTGGCTGAATAAATTATGGTATATTAATGTTATGGAATATTATTGCTCTGTGAGAAACGACCAGCAGGACGATTTCAGAGAGCCCTGGAGAGACTTGCATGAACTTACACTGAGTGAAATGAGCAGAACCAGGAGATCATTATACAAAGCAGCAACAGTATTAAATGATGATCAATTCTGATGGACATGGCTCTCTGCAACAAAGAATTGTCTCAAACCAGTTCCAATTGTTCACCGAAGAAAACCATATACACCCAGAGAGAGGGATATGAAATATGGACCACAAAGCAATATTTTCAGGCTCTCTTTTGATATTTGCTTACATTGTGTTGCCTTTCTCTGATTTTATTTTTTTTCTTGTAGATAGGATTTTTCTTGCATAACTTGTCAAGTATTTCAACATTATTAACATGTAGTGGACTTCCTGCCATCTAGGAAAGGGGAAGGGACTGGGGGTAAAATTTGTAATGGAAAGCTTTATAAAGATCAATGCTGGGAAACTACCCATATATATGTTATAGAAATAAAAAGCTTTAATAAAAAAAAAACCTCATATGTAATATAAGGACAGGAGAAAAGAGAACACAAGTTAATTGGAAATTAAATAATCTAATCCTGAAGAATAAGTGGGTGAAATAGCAAATTATACACACTATTGATAATTTCATCCAGGAGAATGACAATAATGAGGCAACATACCAAAATTTGTGGGATAGAGCCAAAGAAGTTATAAGGGGTAATTTTATATCTCTAGATGCTTCCTTGTATAAAATAGAGAAAGAAAAGATCAATGAATTGGGCTTACAATTAAAAAAGCTAAAAAAAGGCAAAATTAAAAACCCTCAATTAAATACCAAATTGGAAACTCTAAAAATATAAAGGAAGATTAATAAAATTGAAAATAAGAAAACTATTGAATTAATAAATAATACTAAGAGTTGGTTTTATGAAAATAACCAACAAAATAGATAAGTTTTTAGTTAATTTGATAAGAAAAAGGAAAGAAGAAAATCAAATTTTTAGTCTCAAAAATGATAAAGGAGAACTTTTCTCTAATGAAGAGGAAATTAGATTAATAATTAGGAGTTACTTTGCTCAACTTTATGCTAATAAATTTGATAATCTAAATGAAATGGAGGAATATCTGTAAAAATATAGATTGCCTAGGTTAACAGAAGAGGAAATAAATTATTTAAATAGCCCTATCTCAGAAAAAGAAATAGAACAAGCTATTAATCAACTCCCTAAGATAAAATCTCCAGGGCCAGATGGATTTCCATGTGAAATCTACCAAACATTCAAAGAACAATTGATCCTAATATTATATAAACTATTTGAAAAAGTAGGGAAAGAACGTGTACTACCAAATTCCTTCTGACACAGATATGGTGCTGATAGCTAAACCAGGTAGGGAGAAACCTGAGAAAGAAAATTACAGACCCATTTCCCCAGTGAATATTAATGAAAAATTTAAAATAACATTTTAGCAATGAGATTACAGAAAGTTACCCCAGGATAATACACCATGACCAAGTAGGTTTTATAATAGGAATGCAGGGCTAGTTCAATATTAGGAAAACTATTAGCATAATCAATTATATTAATAACCAAATTAACAAAAACCATATGATTATCTCAATAGAGGAAGAAAAAGCCTTTGATAAAATCCAAAACCCATTCCTATTAAAAACACTAGAGAACATAGGAATAAATGGGCTTTTCCTTAAAATGATTAGTAGTATCTACTTAAAACCATCAGCAAGCATCATATGTAATGGAGTCAAACTAGAACCATTCCCAATAAGATCAGGAGTGAAACCAGGCTGCCTACTGTTACCATTATTATTTAATATTGTCTTAGAAATGTTAGATTTGGCAGTAAGAGAAGAAACAGAGATTAAAGGAATTAGAGTAGGCAATGAGGAAACCAAATTATCACTCTTTGCAGATGACATGATGGTATTCTTAGAGAACCCTAGAAACTCGACTAAAAAATTACTAGAAATGATTCACAACTTTAGCAAAGTTGCAGGATACAAAATAAAACCACAAAAATCATCCGCATTTTTATATATTACCAATAAAGTTCAGCAGCAAGAAATACAAAAGAATTTCCATTCCAAATAATGGATGACAGTATAAAATATTTGGGATTCCATCTGCCAAGGAAAAGTCAGGAACTATACGAAATAAACTACAAAACACTCTCCACTAAAATAAAATCAGACCTAGTCGATTGGAAAAACATAAAATGCTCATGGGTAGGCAGAAAGAACATAATAAAAATGACAATACTACCCAAACTAATCTACTTATTTAGTGCCATACCAATCAAAATCCCAAGAAATTATTTTACAGAACATTGAAGAGAAAATAGTAGCAAAATTCATTTGGAAGAACAAATGTTTAAGAATGTCAAGGGAATTAGTGAAAAAAAAAAAGGCTGATGATTGTGGCCTTGCTGTACCAGATCTAAAACTATATTATAAAGCAGCAGTCATCAAAACCATTTGGCTATATTATAAAGCAGCAGTCATCAAAACCATTTGGTACTGGCTAAGAATTAGAGTAGTCGATAAGTGGCATAGGACAGAATTACAGCACAAACTAGTCAATAACTATAGCAATTTAGTCTTTGATAAACCCAAAGACCCCAGCTTCTGGGATAAATACTCATTATTTGGCAAAAATTGCTGGGAAAATTGGAAACTAGTGTGGAAGAAATAATGGCTTGACCCACATTTAACACCACATACCAAGATAAGATTTAAATGGGTTACTGATGTGGATATAAAGAGTGATCTTATAAGTAAATTAGAGGAACGTAGTATAGTTTACCTCTCATACCTATGGAGATGGAATAAATTCATGTCCAAAGAAGAAATGGAACTCTTAATTGAACACCAGATTGATAACTTTGACTATATTAAGTTAAAAAGTTATTGTACAAAAAAAATACAATGTAGTCAAGATTAGGAGGGAATCAATAACTTGGGAAATTATCTTTACATTTAAGGTTCTGATAAAGGTTTCATCTCTAAAATATATAGAGAATTGTCTCGTATTTATAAGAATTCAAGCCATTCTCCAATCAATAAATGGTCAGAGAATATGAACAGACAATTTTCAGAGAACGAAATTAAAACTATTTGTATTCATATGAAAGGTGCTCCAAATTACTATTGATCAGAGAAATGCAAATTAAGCCAACCTGAGGTACCACTACACACCTGTCAGATTGGCTAAAATGACAGGAAAAGATAATGACGAATGTTGGAGGATATGTGGGAAGGCTGGGACCCCCATGCATTGTTGGTGGAACTGTCAACGGATCCAGCCATTCTGGAGAGCAATTTGGAGCTATGCTCAAAAAGTTATCAAACTGTGCATACCCTTTGACCTAGCAGCATTTCTATTGGGCTTATATCCGAAAGAAAACATAAAGGAAGGAAAGGGCCCCACATGTTCAAGAATGTTTGTGCCAGCTCTTTTTGTAGTGGCTAGAAACTGGAAACTGAAAGGATGCCCATCAATTGGAGAATGGCTGAATAAATTATGGTATATGAATGTTATGGAATATTATTGTTCTATAAGAAACGACCAGCAGGACGATTTCGGAGACGCCTGGAGATATTTACATGAACTAATGCTGAGTGAAATGAGCAGAACCAGGAGATCATTATACACAGCAACAACAATACTATATGATAATCAATCCTGATGGACATGGGTCTCTTCAACAATGAAATGTTTCAAACCACTTCCAGTTGTTCACTGAAGAAAGACATATACACCCAGAGAGAGGGATGTGAAATGTAGACCTCAACATAACATTTTCATGTTCTCTATTGATGTTTGCTTGCATTGTGTTTCCTTTATTTGAGATTTCTTTCTTGTAGATATGATTTTTCTTGCACAACAATGATAAGTGTGGAAATATATATATACATATATACATATATATATATATTCTATTTGTCAAGTATTTAACATAATTAACATGTAGTGTATATCCTGCCATCTAGGGGAGAGTTGGGGAGTAGGGGGGAAAATCTATAACAGAAAGCTTTGTAAGGGTTAATGTTGAAGAATTACTCATACATATGTTTTACAAATAAAAAAATAAATAAAGAATCCTAATTTTCCTTCAAAGCTTGCTGTAGACTGCACTTGTCACAAATATCTGTAACAAATTCCTACTCTAGTCTCCCAATACTAATTGTCTTTTCTTTCTCTGTTTCCCCAAAGTATCTACCGTGTTACTGGCAAAAAAATAATCACTGCATTTAGAACAAAAGGATTTGAATGTTAATCCTAGCTTGCATAGTTATTCTCTTTATGATCCTGAACAGGTATGAAATATCTTTGAGTCTTGTTTCCTAAACTATAAAATGGGAAGTTTGAATTTTATAGCTTATATAGCCCTTTGAAGCTCTGAATGTATTTGTTATTTTAGGAGCCTAGATTACTTACTTTCATTTTCTTTTTATCTTCTGGTGTTCACTTAAATCCAGAATACTCTTGAAAATATATCTCTTGGCACCCTCATTCTTCTAATCACATTGGATAAAGAAGAAAAATTGATATACTGCTTGCTTTACTACTTCCAGATTCTTTTAAAACATCCATTACTCAGCAATCCTCATTCCACCTTTAAAGTTAATTCAGTCTAATTTAGGTCTTATTTTCTTGTATTCTTTTGTCCTACCATGTCACATTTATTCATTTCTAAGAAATATAATATATGGCTTATACTCTTCTCCATATCCCCTCTTTTCTTCCTTAAACATCTCACCTCCCAATGCTTCAACTCTTTCAGTTTTGTATCCAATGTACTTCTATTATGCAATGAAGGGACAAAACTTTATACCTGCCCAATTTCTCCTTTCATTCAAATCTGTTCCATGTTTCAGAATTCCCTATTAAAACTGTATATAACTATTGTTGATTGCTTCTTGAGTTCAATTATCTAGTTAGGTGTTTAAATGGTGTCAAATCAATAAGGATTTATTAAGTACTTACAGTGTGACAGGAGCTATGCCAAATCTATGATTACAAATATAAGACAAAAGGAAGACAATTCCTGTCTTCCGGAAATTTATAATCTAATTGGAAAAGACAATCATAAAAAGAAGCTGAAATGGGTTTGGTGTGAAGAAAAAAGTACATATGTAAAGACAAAATGAGAACAATGACTTGAAAAGGGAATAGTATAAAGGGAGAAAAGAAGAGAACACAGGATAGAGCCCTATGGGGGACCTATAGTTGGAGATCCAGCAAAAGAAAGAGAAAAAGAAGTCATATATTTAAGAGGAGAACCAGGAATGATCAGCATTCTGAAAACCTAGTGAGAAGAGAGTATCAAGGAGAAGAAAAAGATCAATAATGTCAAAGGCTGCAGAAAGGTCTAAGAGACTGAGGATTGAGAAAAGACCACTGAATTTGGCAACAAAGAGATCATTAATAACTTTGGATAGAACAATTTGATTGTATGATAAGGTCAAAAATTAAACTGTATTCAGTGAAGAAGAAAAAGTAAAAATACCTAGTGGAGTCATTGTTTTTAGGGAGCATAGCTACAAAGGATAGCAGAGATACAGAATGAAAGTTAGCAGGGATGGGAGGATGAAATTAGGGCTTGCCCTGATCTTGAATAGATATGTTTTGGGTAGTATGGAATGATACAATAAACAATGAAAGATTGAAAATAAATTAAAATGTAGAAGCCAGAGAAACACTGTTGAAGAGATGGAATGTAATGATCAATTGAAGATGTAGAAGAATTAGTTTTAATAAACTACAAGTTCACTTCATTTTATAAGAAAGGGATAAAGGAGGAAATAATGGCAGAAGGAATCTGGTTGATAACAGATGAGAAAGGGGAGAAGAGAAAGCTTATGACAAATGGCCTCAATTTTTTCTGGAAAAATATGAAACAAAGTTCTCAGCTGAGAAGGGGATATAACCAACCATGGAAGAACTGCTATAGTAAGTGAAACACTAAGTTAATAAAGGAGTTGTAATAGGATTACCTAGCAGAAATGAGAACCCAATTGAGGTTTTATGACACAAAATTTTAATAGACCTAGTCAAAATTGTGGAACGGTTGTATGATTTTCTACATCTTCATCCTGTTGCACCTATGCAAAAATGAAAACAGCAAATGGTGGGACTGAACTGAAAGCTGACTGGGCATATTTAGGACTATGAAAAATAGGCTAGAGATTCAACAGAGGACAGTGTAGTGTTGCATCTATTCACCAGAGTCAAGATAGGGAGAAGAAAAGCAAGCAATTAGTGCAGAGAAGATACACTGGGAAAGAATTGGGGGCTCATAGAATTAGATGCCTTAGTGCAGATGAAAAGTAGCAATTTGTAAGGGAAGGCAGAATGAGAGGAGAAAATTCAAAAATCATAATGAATAAGGAGATTTCTGAATTCTTGAACATGGAGGTGGTGTGGGTGATGGAAAGATAAAGTAAATGCCATGACCATTTTATGTATGGGGAAGGTGAGATGGAGTAGTTTGTCAAGGGAAATAAGTTGAAGAAATGGGATGGGAAAGTCAATATCTCTGATGAAGTCCCTAGTATAAAGACAGGAAATAAAGAGGAAGGAGGAAATGTGAACTAGGTGTTGAGTACAATGAGCAAGGAAGGAAGTGATTTGAGGATATGTAGATTACAGCTGCCAGGATTTTTGTTGGGTTATAGATATAAATGACATGAATCTCCAAGGAAGAAAAGTTATTAAATGATAGAAGTAGGGAAAGAACCATGAACTAGTACTAGGAAATAAGCTGACGAAAATAAATAAAGGTGCAACCCTTACTAGGCAGGGTGACCAAGGAGGGAGTTATGAAAGAGGAGTCAGATTTCAGTAAAAGCTGATATATGGAAAGAGAGGAAAAGAAAAATAAGAAGGCACATTAGTTGCTTCTGGAATAGGCATTTTAGAGGGCATAGTGACAAGGCTTTATGAAGTCATGTTGATACTTTGGAGTGGAAGGTCTGAAAGATACAGCAATGAGGAAATAAATGATGAGAGTGAAGAATGTAGTTAAATGAAACTCTACAGGAGTTAAAGGATACTGGTTCATGAAGGTTGTGAACAGGTGTGAAAATGTTCAGCACTGAATGATGACACTTCTCTTATCAATGGAAGTAGGAGTTGGAGTGGAGATAAGTACAGTGTAATTCAAACTTGCACAGAAGGATAAAGCTATACCATCCTCCACCAACTTTCCTCTTACTCTTCCTTCAAATGAAAAGAGCAGCAGGAGATGGAAGTCCTGAAGTCAAAGGAAAGCTTGATTTTCTTTTTCAGTGAATATTGTCCACATCCTAGTTAGAAAGGTCGGGTGGCAGAAGGAGGTAAAAGTTATTTTGTATTGGGACAAATGGAAGTGATTGCTATGGAGGAGATGTAATAGCACATTCTCACCTTCCCTTAGGAAACATATGATGCCCGAAAGCATAAGATAAAATGTAAGAAGTTGTGGTCTTAGGTATTCTTACATGAGGAGAGGTTAGTTTTGAGGAATCAGCAAAATGTGGTAAACTTTCTGTATATAGAGAAGACAGGCATAAGACTGGTTCAGTCGTTATGGCTGCTCCTCAAGGGATATGGTGAGTCCAGCAGGAAGTGGTCACTATATATCCAAACCACTTATTTGTTAGATTACACTTTTTTTTGCTTTCTAAGTCAAAGAAAATTAAAATCCAGAGTTCCAAAGTCTGAGGACTTATATGAATTTTAATCCACTAACACCTCCATAAATATGATCTTGTCTATATTGTCACACCTCTAATAGTACATATCACAACCCATCCAAATTTTTAATTCCTGTGTTATTGGCTGTACTTTGCATATGGTATAGAATAGGTTTACTCAATTTAATGTTTGCATTTCCTTACAACATGATATACCCAGGTAATACTCAGGCTGTCCATACTACCTGATCACGTGTCCAGCCTCTTTTTCTGGTTGTAAATCCCTTTAGTAATTTTAAACATCATTTTTTGAATGGGGAAGAATGTTTGGGAAAATATATTGCACTTTCAGTGACTACAAAATTTTCAGTGACTACAAAACTCTCAAACAAAATTATTTCTAACATCAATATAATTCATTTAAAAAAGTAGAACATAGATTATTTTCTTCCAACATATCTGGATCAAAGAAAAGGCACAATTTTATAGCCCTTTGGATATAGTTCCAAATTGCTCCTCAGAATTCTTGGATCAGTTAACAACTCTATCAACAACGCATTAGAGTCACAATTTCCCACATTTCCTCCAAAATATATTATTTTCTTTCTTTTTGTGTCTTCTTTCTCATATTAGTTAATTTGATTGGTGTGAGGTGATGCCTCAGAGAGGTTTTAATTTGTATTCTTCTAATTAATAGTGATTTAGAGAATTTTTATATGACTATAGATAGTTTTAATTTATTTGTCTCAAAACTGCCTATCCTTTGGCCATTTATCATTTGGGGAATGACTTGTATTCTTAAAAATATCTCAGATTGGGGCAGATAGTTGGTGTAATGAATAGAGCACCAGTCCTGAAGTTCAAACATGGCCTCAGTCCCTTAATACTTCCTGGCTGTGATACCCTGGGCAAGTCATTTAACCCCAATTGCCTCAGGGAAAAAAAGTCAGATTTTTACATATTTGAGAAATGAGGCTTTTATCAGAGACATTTGCTGTGAAATTTTCCCCAATTTTCTGTTTTCCTTGTAATTTTGGTTGCACTGGTTTTTTTGTGCAAAAACTTTTTAATTTTATGTAATGAAAATGATCTATTTGACATTTTGTAAGGCTGTTGTTTGCTCCTAAATTCTGTCTTTGTCCATAGATATGATAATTAAAGTCTTCTATGCTTTCCTAATTTGTTTATGGTATCATCCTTTATACTTAATTGTATATAAATTTTGACCTTTTGTTTGCATATAATGTGAAATGTTATTTTCTATCTTTCTGCCATATTGTTTTCTAATTTCACAGCAGATTTTCTAAAATAAAGTGTTTTTGTCCCTAAAACTTGGATATTTGGGCATACAAAACATTAAATTGTTATAGTCACTTACTGCAATTTATTTATTTACATAATCTATTCACTGATTCACTCCCTAATTTCTTAGTCAGTACCATATTGTTTTGATAATCACACTTAATAATACAGTTTAAGATCTTGTACAGCTAGCTCACCTTCCTTCATATTTTTTTTCATTGATTCTTTTGAGATTCTTGATTTTCAGAATTCTGTTTTCTAAGGCATTTTTTTTTCCTTTCAGTATGTCTTGTGCCTCTTTTGGAGTTGATTTTTTTTGCAATTCCTCTTGAACTTGTTTCCAATTATGATTTTTATTTTGTAACTTTATTCAGATATTGTTTGAGTCTTGATTTTCTTTGTCACTATTTTTTAATGGTCATATTATTGTTGTTGTTTGCTCATTTTCCCAGTTTAATTCTTCACTTTTAGTTTTGTATTAAAATTGGATTCTATCCTCAAGGAGGAGAGGTGCTATCCTAAGCTTCAAGTTTTTCATGCTTTTAGACCTAGTTCAGGGGATTTGTAAGTTTTTCAGGCTTTTCATGGTAGGAACTAAAACCAGGGCTTATACCCCTTCATAAATCACTCCATGCACTCTTTTTTTTTTGGCCTTATAATTGTGGACAGGTTCCTAGTACCCTGAAGCCACAAAATCTAGTGCTCTTCTTTGCCTTGGAATTAGAACTCAGAACTTTTTATGAGTAATGCAATCAGTGTCAGAAAAGGTTCTTTTGCAATTTATTTCTGACCACTTGTCTGATCCTTTTACTATCTGGGTCCAAAGACATCCTGAAGCTACTGCTGCTATGCAATTGCAGCTGCCTCTAAGGCCTACTGCTAGTCTTAGCTGCTGTGCAGCCTGTACTGCTCCCTGGCCTTGGCTACCATATCAATATGAAAGATTTTTGCTGTTCACCTCTTAGTTTATCTTGGCATCAAGAATTATTTCATCCTGACCTTTTGTTGGCTTGTATATTCCAGAATTCATTTAGAGGTCCTGTTTTCAAGTTATTTTGAGGGAGAATATTGTTAGAATTCAGGTAAGTTCTTGTCTCTTCTCCATTGTCATGGATCTTCAGTCTAGCAACATCCTTCAGTATGTATTACACAACTATAAATAATGGAAAGCCAAGAGTTCAAAAAAAAGTTACCCAGAGGACAATATTAATACCTACCATTTATATAGCACTTTAAGATTTTAAAAACTTTTCAATAAAATATAATCTCATTTGATTCTTATAACAACAATAAGAGATAGATGTTATTACTAGTCTGATTGTACAAATTAGAAATTACTGCAAGAAGGAAGAGGTTGAATGATTCATCCAATGTCATATTGCTAGAAAATTTCTGAAATAAAATTTGAATACAGGCTTTCCTGACCCCAGGTTCAGTGCTCTAGCTACTATGCCGCCTAGCTTCCTCTATAATAAAGATATGCAGAAAAACAGAAAGAGCCTGTAGCATATTATGAACACTGATCGCTAGTTACACTATATCAAAATGCCTGAAATCTTATCTGACTCTTATCTGGATTTAAAACATATTTGTGCTCTAATAGCAGCATAGAATATTGATGAAGGTATGTATAAAGCATCAGTATATCAATCCCTGAAACCTTCATCATCTTATTTATCTATGGCACCATTTTATCTAATATAACTGGCTTTTGGAGCAGCTGCAAACACAGAAGGCTTGTCTGAACAGCTTTTAGTAGCCTCAGACTTCTTAACATAATCCCTTAGACATGAAGAGTGAACAAATTGACTGGTCACTGGAATCTCTGATTAGTGAAAATAAAGCAGGGATTCCACCCCCACTGCTGTAGGTCTTTGTTTTCTGAAGGAACATCACCTTATTTAGTACCTGCTCTTAAAGGAGGTAAAGATTTTGAGCCGGTGGCAGATAATCTGAATGGCAGATGTATTGAAGATCAAGCAGATGAGCTCTGGTGATGTAATAATTAATCTTTTAAGAAATGAAGAAACAGTCATTCATTATCAATCTATAACATTGAATTGAAGAATTAAGACTTCAAGAAAAGGATACTGTTTAAATCATGTTTTCTGAACTTATTACAAGAATAAGAAACTGTAAAAACCAAAGCTAACACAGAAACATAATTGAAGTTCATCTAAGAACTCTACCTTCTCATTTTCACTGCAAGATAATCAATGACCATTGTCACAGGATAAAAGAGATCCTTTTATCTCTGCTTCCTGACCACAGGATATAATCCCCATTATATTTTTGAATTACTTATTTCGGCCAAATTTTCCACCAGTTCCAGGACAATTTGGAACCTTTTCTGTGCCATGGGAACTTCTCAATAGATGGTATGTAATCAGTTCTATGATCATCCACACTGATGCCTCAATTGTCTGTGATCTTAAAATGGTGGTGGCTTATCTGAGAATTATGTGCTTCCTTGAATAATTATTTATGGGACCAATAAAATAACTTTGTGTTATACTAAACAATTGTGTATATTTGAAATATAACTGTTTCTTCTTTTTCTGCTAATGGTCTGTGATCCTGAAGAAGTCCTCAAACAATGCAGGAAAGAAAAAAGTTAATAAGTCAATTTCTGGTTTTTAATCATTAATATTAAGCTTTGAAGTTTACATAATAGAGAATATCACACATTTCTATAATACTATAAAGGTAAATCTGAAAGAAAAAGGGAAGTGGAAATGCATCCACTGATATAAAGAAAGAGGTGCCTCCTTGAGCTTCTCTTTCTATTCCACATTCATAGATTTAATAGAAATAGGGGGTTCTTTTATTACTGGATCTGACAAAGATAACAGAGGTGGAAGGAGTCAAACCAAAATTTCTATATGAAATAATTTTCTTTCAAGTGTCACCCTGGGTTATGGGTCCTTGAAAAACTTCGGGGACCAACAATAACCTAATAGAGTGAAAATAGGCAAAGATTTTTATCCATCCATTCAGAAACACACTCTCATCAGTCCATTAGTTTATCTTGCTATTTGCCCATCCCTTTAATTCAAGGCAAAAAACTTTCTAACTCGTATTGGTATACTGTGATATGATTATGAGAAAAAGAAAAAAGAAATAAAAGATACTAATAAAAGAGAAAGAGGAAAGATGAAATGTATTAAAGGGAACATCAATAATGGAAATAAAAAAGAAATTGGGAAATAGTTTACATGACTAAACAAAACATTAGAGTCTTTCAAGTTCCAAAAATAAACATGAAACTCAAGTTACAATTGGTTGTGTAACCTCTACCTTAAAGTCACACCAAGCAAAATAATTCAATCCATTTAGGTAGAGGTTACACAACCAATTGTAACTTGCTATGTGCAAATCAATGTACTAGACCCTCTGGAGATAAAAACAGAGGTGAATTTGCATTTCATTGGAAGACATGGAAAATGTAAACAGATAGCTACTTGGAGTGGGAGGTACTAGGTTGCAAGTGAATAGAGTGCTGGTCCTGGAATCAGGAAGATCTGAGTTCAAATACAGCTTTAAATAGATTAGATGTGTGATCCTTGACAAGTTATTGACAAGCATCAGTTTCCTCATTTGTATAAAGTTTTGAAGAAAGAAATGACAAACCACTCCAGTATATTTACATTCAAAATGTTAACTGGGATCACAAAGAGTCAGAAACAACCTAATAATAATAACAATACCTGAGGAAGGAGAGCACCATCAATTAAAGAGACCAGAAAAAACTTCCTGTAGGAGGAAGCACCTGAGATTAGTCTTGAAAGAAGCTAAAAGTTCTGAGAGGTAGAAGGGTTGGGAGAGAATATATATTAAGTAAGGAAGTATTTCCTGCAGGAAATGAAATATTACCAGAAGCCAGGAAGTGGAGAAGGATATATTTGGAAATAAATGTGCTGAAAGAAAATAAATGCACTAAAGAATAGAAACCCAGAATTCAGCCTTCTAGTGAGAGGAGTCAGAATTTTAAATATATCAATTAGCTATCCCTGGGGAGGTTAAATTGGAAAGGTGAGAAGCTGAAAACATTAAAAGACTTTTGCAACAGTAAAGGTAAAAGATTACCTTAAGAGTATACAAACAGCATATTTGCTAAAGAAATTTTAATCCAATGTAAAGAGCTGAGAGAATAAATTAGTTATCTGATGAAATGCTCTAGGAAATTAAAAGTTGAAAGCTGTGGGCATCAGGGAAGTTTACAAATAAGTTAAGCCTTGAAGAAAAATATGCATTTAGAAATTGTGTTTCCTTTCAAAATATGAATATTGAAACTAAAAGAAAAAATCATCCAGAATAAATAACAACTTTATGTTTCCTCTGTGAGGAAAGTGAAAAAGTTTGTGTAAATGGCTATATGTTTTTGCATGGGATGTTGAAAGTATTGAATGTCATTTTTGAGAAACAGCTAGTAGTTCATTTTGGCTTATTGAGGGTTCATGAAATGAAGCTGGGAAGAAAGAAGCACACTGTGAAAATCCTCAGTTGGTAGCCTAAGGGATTTCATTTTGTTCCATAGGCAACATGGACTCATTCAGCCAACAAACATTTGTTAATGTTCCTGGCACTGGGCTTAGCTTTAAGAATACCAAAAAAAAAAAAAAAAGCCTATCTTCAAGATACCTCATTCTAATGGGAAAGATATGCAAATAATTGTACATTCATGTTTTATACAATGCAAAATGAAAGATAATATCAGAAAAAAGGAAGTGGGGTGAAGGAGTTGGAGGATAGTACAAGCAAAATATAGAAGTTGAGCTAGTTCTTGAAGAAAAACAATAAAATAAGGAAACAGATGATGAGGGAGAGTATTCTAGGTATGAAAGACAGCTGTGGAAAAGCATGGGGTTGAAAGACAGTGTTGTGCTCTAAAATACATGTGTTATAGAATACATGGAAGAGAGTAAAATAAAAGAAGACTGGCAAGGAAGGAGGAGGTCAGATTGTGAAGAGGTTTAAATAAGAAAAAGCATCTTCTATCTGATCCTTTGGATAATAGGCAGTCACTGGAGTTTATTGAGAAGAACAATATATGATCAGAATTGCATTATAAGAATATAATTTCAGCAAGTTAAAGGAAGATCAATTCTAGTAGAGAAAGATAAGTTAAGGAGACCAATTAGACAGTTATTGAAATAATCTAATCTAATGAAAAATGTCTCCAACATGACTATGTGAGAAGAAAAGAGTTGAATATGAGACATATTGGGAACATAAAAGTGATGAAACCTGCAGTATTTTGGATACATACAATGAAATTAAGAGAAGAGTAAGGTTAACATCATTGATGATTTTTTTAAAAAGGAAGTCTGATTTACTTTTTAAGATTATTTTGAAAGTTGTATGGAAGAAGAAATACAGAAGGAATAAATGGGAGGAAAAGAAATTTATTTGGAATTTATTATTTAAATGATGTTATAGAATTAAAATGGCAGAGAAGATAAGTACTCAGATGACTCCCAAATTGTTTTCTAAAGAATTCTAAAATAAGGTCTAAATTTAAATTCTAGAGCAGTAAATCAACAAAAGACTGAATGAAATTATTTTCCAGCCAAAGCCGATTTGAGAGATGGGAAAAAAAAAAAGTATGTTTCAAGGGGGTGGAGGGATGCAGGAGTTAAGGGCAGATAGTGAAAACTGTGCCTGGAGGGATAGTTGCATCAGAGGTGGCAGCAGCTTCTTGACTTCTCAGCCCAAAAACATTAGGGGATTCAAACAAATGATTTAAAGGAAGTTTCAGGAGAACCTTTGCTGGCACTGTATTCAAGGATATGTTACATTGCCCATATGCAGTTCCAGATTGCAGTTGGTTTGGTTCTAATAAAGGCCTCAAATTTATAAGAATTCAAACCACTCTCCAATAGATAAATGGTCAAAGGATGTGAACAGACAATTTTCAGATGAAGAAATTGAAACTATTTTTAGTCATATGAAAAGGTGCTGCAAATCACTATTGATGAAAGAAATGCAAATTAAGATAACTCTAAGATACCACTACACACCTCTCAGATTGGCTAAGATGACAGGAAAAGATAATGATGAAAGTTGGAGGAGATGTGGGAAAACTGGGACACTGATACATGGTTGGTGGAACTGGATGTATCCAGCCATTCTGGAGAGCAATTTTGAACTATGCACAAAAAGTTATCAAACTGTGCATAACCTTTGAACCAGCAGTGTTTCTACTGGGTTTATATCCCAAAGAGATCTTAAAGGAAGGAAAGGGACCCACATATGCAAAAAATGTTTGTGGGAGTACTTTTTATAATGGCTAGAAAGTGGAAACTGAGTGGATACCCATCAATTGGAGAATGACTGGATAAATTATTGTATATGAATGCCATGGAATATTACTCTTCTGCACGACACGGCCAACAGAATGATTTCAGAGAGGACTGGAGAGATTTACATGAACTGCTGCTTAGTGAAATGAGCAAAACCAGGAGATCATTAAACATAGCAACAACAAGATTATGCAGTGATCAATTCTGATGGACATGGCTCTCTTCAACTATGAGATGATTCAAACCAGTTCCAATTGTTCAGTGATGAAGAGAGCAAACTACATCTAGAGAGAACTGTGGGAACTGAATACCACATAGCATTTTTACTCTTTTTGTTGTTGGCTTGCATTTTGTTCTTTCTCAGTTTTTTTTTCCCTTCTTGATTTGATTTTTCTTGTGTAGCAAGATAACTGTATAACTATGTATACATATATTGCTTTTAACATATATTTTAACATATTTAACATGTATTGGACTACCTGCCATGTAAGGGATGGGATGGGGGAAGGAGGGGAAAATTTGGAACAGAAGGTTTTGCAAGGGTCAATGTGGAAAAAATTACCCATACATATGATTTGTAAATAAAAAGCTTTAACAAAAGAGTACATATAGACAATGGACATGGGAGTCAGATGACTATGATGGAAAGATTTATTTTTTAAATAATTTTTTTTATTTTCAAAAATGTATGAAAACATAGTTTTCATCATTCACCCCTGCAAAACATTTTGTGCAATTTTTCCCTTCTACCCACCTCCTCCACTGGATAATATATTTTAACATGTACAATTCTTCTAAATATATTTCCACATTTCTCATGCACACAAGAAAAATAGATCAAGAAGGAGAGGAAAAGGAGAAAGAAAACAAAAAGCAAATCAACAAAAAAAAGGTGAATATACTATGTTGTGATCAACATTCAGTCCTATTTCTGAATGTAGATGACTCTTTTACATGTCTATTGGAATCGGGCTAAATCATCTCATTGTTGGAAACAGTCACATCTATCACAATTGATCATTTCATGGTCTTATCATTGTTCTGTATGATGTTCTCTTAGTTCTATTCACTTCACTCAGCATCAGTTCATGTAAGTCTTTCTGGACCTTTCTGAAATCATGTTGCTGGTTATTTCTTACATAACAATAATATTCCATTACATTCATTCACCATATCTTATTCACCCATTCCCCAAATGATGGGCATTCACTCAGTTTCTAGTTCTTTACCATTACAAGAAGGTCAGTTACATTTTTGCACATGTAGGTAGTTTACCCTTTTCTTATGATCTCTTTGGAATACAGGCCCAGTAGAGACTCTGTTGGATCAAAGGGATCATAGCTTGATAACCCTTTGGACATAGTTCCAAAGTGCTCTCTAGAATGGTTGGATCAGTTCACAACTCCACCAATAATATGTTAGTGTCCCAGTTTTCCCATATCCCTTCCAACATTTATCATTATCTTTTCCTGTCATTTTAGCTAATCTGAGAGGTGTATATGAATACATCAGAATTGTCAAATTGAATTTCTCTAATCAATAATAATTTAGAGCATTTTTATTAAAGATTTTTTCATTTTCAAAATATATACATGGATAATTTTCAAAATTCACCCCTGCAAAATCTGTGTTCTAATTGTTTTCCCTCCCTTTTCCCACCCCCTCCCCTAATATATGTTGAACATGTGCAATTCCTTTATACATATTTCCACAAATATCATGCTGCTCCAGAAAAATCAGATCAAAAAGGAAAAAAAAATGAGAAAGAAAACAAAATGCAGCAAACAGCAACAAAAAGAGTGAAAATACTATTCTATGGTCCACATTCAATTCCCACTGTCTTTTCTCTGAATGCAGATAATTGTCTTCATCACAAGACCATTGGAAATGGTCTGCGTCACCTCATTGTTGATGAGAGTCACATCCATCAGAATTGATCATCATATAATCTTGTTATTGCTATTTACAATGACCTTCTGATTCTGCTCATTTCATTTAGCATCAGTTTATATAAATCTCTCCAAGTCTCTCTAAAATCGTCCTGCTGATCATTTCTTTTTTTAAATTAAATTAATTTTTTTTAAATTTTTTATTAAAGCTTTTTATTTATATAACATATGTATGGGTAGTTCCTCAGCATTGATCTTTACAAAGCTTTCCATTACAAATTTTACCCCCAGTCCCCTCCCCTCCCTTAGATGGCAGGAAGTCCACTACATGTTAATAATGTTAAAATACTTGACAAGTTGTGCAAAAAAAATCCTATCTACAAGAAAAAAAAAAAAAGAAAATCAGAGAAAGTAAATGCAATGGAAGCAAACACTGATAATCATTTCTTAATGAACAATAATGTTCCATAACATTCATATACCATAACTTGTTCAATCATTCTCCAGCTGATGGGCATCTAATCAGTTTCCAGTTTTTTGCCATTACAAAAAGGGCTTCCATAAACAATTTTGTTCATGTGAGTCCTGTTCCCTCATTTATGATCCCTTTGGATACAAGACCAGTAGAGACATTGCTGGATCAATTATGCACAGTTTGATAACCCTTTGGGCATAGTTTCAAATTGCTCTTCAGAATTGTTGGATCAATTCACAACTACAACAAAAATGTATTAGTGTCCTAGTTTTCCCACAATCCCTCAAACATTCATCATTATCTTTTTCTTTCATTTTGGCCAATCTGAAAGATGTGTAGTGGTACCTCAGAGTTATTTAATTTGAATTTTTCTGATCCTAATGATTTAGAGTACCTTGTCATATGGCTAGAAATGATTTTAATTTCTTCATCTGAAAATTGTCTGTTCATAACTTTGACCATTTATCAATTGGAGAATGGCTTGAATTCTTATAAATTTGAGTCCATTCTCTACATATTTGAGAAGTGAGGTTTCTAGCAGAACTCTCTAATGTAAATTTTTTTCCAGTTTATTGCTCCCCTTCTAATTTTTTCTGCATTGATTTTGTTTGTACAAACCCTTTTTAACTTAACGAAATCAAAATTATCTATTTTGCAATCAATAATGTACTCAAGTTATTCTTTGACCACAAATTCCTTCCTTCTATACAGATTCTGAGAGGTAAACTAGCCTTTCTTCTTCTAATTTACTTATAATATCACTAATTATATCTAAATCATGAACTTATTTTGATCTTATCTGGGTATAACTTGTTAAGTCTCCATCAATACGTAGTTTCTGTCATACTAATTTGCAATTTCCCCATTAGTTTCTATAAAATGGTGATTTCTTATCCCAAAAGCTGGTGACTTTGGGTTTTCAACACTAGATTACTATAGTCATTTATTATTTTGTCCTGTGAATATAGCCTATTCTACTGATTGACTGCTCTTATCTTAGCTAGTACCAAATGGTTTTGATGACCTCTGCTTCATAATGTAGTTTTAGGACTGGTACATCTAGGCCACCTTCATTTGCATTTCATTTCAATAATTCCCTTGAAATTCTTGACCTTTTTTTCTTCCATTTTAATTTTGTCATCATGTTGTCTAGTTCTGTGAAGTAATTTCTTGGAAGGTGGATTTCTATGGCACTGAATAAGTCATCATTTTTATATGAAAAAGTATGTCATTTTTATAATATTAACTCAGCTTAACCATGAGCACTTGATATTTTTCCAAGATATTAGATCTGACTTTATTCGTGTGTAAAATGTTTTGCAATTGTGTTCATATAGTTCTTGATTTGCCTTGGCAGCTAGACTCTCAAATATTTTATATTATCAAGTTAATTTAAATGGAATTTCTCTCTGTATCTCTTGCTGCTGAACTTTGTTGGTAATATGTAGAAATGCTAATGATTTATATGGATTTATTTTGTATCCTGTAACTTTGCTGAAGTTGTGAATTGTTTCCTCTTTATCAATTTTAATTCCTTTAAATTTTTTCTTTATTTAGTGCCAAAGCTAACATTTCTAATACAATGTTGAATTGTAATGGTGATAGTGGGCAACCTTTTTCACCCCTGATCTTATTGGGAATGATTCTAATTTATCATCATTACAGCTGATACTTGCTGATGGCTTTAAATAGATGCTATTGATCATTTTAAGGAAAACTCCATTTATTCCTATACTCTCTAGTGTTTTGTTTTGTTTTTTACTGTCTAGTGTTTTAAACAGGAATCAATGTTGGGTTTTGTCTAATGCTTTTTCTGCAACTATTGAGATAATCATATGAATTTTGTTAGTTTGGTTATTGATGTAGTCAATTATGCTAGTGGTTTTTCTAATATTGAACCAACTTTTTATTCTTGGTATAAATCCTTCTTGGTCATGGTGTATTATCTTGAGAATGACTTGCTATAACTTCTTTGCTAAAATTTTATTTAAGATTTTTGCATCTATATTTATTAGAGAAATTGGTCTATAATTTTCTTTTTCTGTTTTGATCTACCTGTTTTCAGTGTTAGCACCACATCCATGCTGACACAAAGAATTTGGTAGAACTCCTTCTTTCCCTATTTTTCCAAAGAGTTTGCATAATATTGGATTTAATTGTTCCTTAGAATTCACATGTAAATCCATCTGACCCTGGTGATTTTTTTCTTAGGGAACTGATTAATAGCTTGTTCAATTTCTTTGTCTAAAAAGGGAATATTTAAGTAATTTGTTTCTTTTTCTGTTAACCTGGGCTGCCCATATTTTCTAAAATATTCATCCATTTCACTTAGATTATCATACTTATTGGCATAGAGTTGGGCAAAATAGTTCCTATTTATTGCTCCAATTTCCTCTTGATTGATGGAAAATTCATCTTTTCATTTTTATACTAACAATTTGATTTTCTTTTTTCTGATCAAATTAAATAAAGGTTTATCTATTTTGCTGAGTTATTTTTTTAATAAAACCAGCTCAGTTTTGTTTGTTAGTTCAATAGTTGTTTTACTTTCAATTTTATTAATCTCCCCTTTTATTTTCAGAATTTTAAATTTGATACTTACTTGGGTTTTCTTGTTTTTTTTTTGTTTTACTTTTTTAGTTGTGTACCCAATTCATTGATCTTCTCTTTATATATTTTATGTAAGTAAGAATATACAGATATAAAACTTCTCCTAAGAACTGCTTTGGCTGCATCCTATAAATATTGTCATTCTCTTGGATGAATTTATTGATTGTGTCTATGATTTGTTGTTTCACCCACTCATTCTTTAGGATCTGTTTATTTAGTTTCCAATTAATTTTTAATCTATCTTCTCTGGCTCTTTATTACATGTGATTCTTATTGCATCATGATCTGAAAATGATGCATTTACTATTTCTAGCTTTATGCATTTGATTTCAAAATTTTTATGCCCTAGTATTTGTTCAATTTTTGTATAGGTTCCATGAACTGCTGAGAAAAAAGTATACTACTTTCTTTCTCTATTCAATTTTTTCCAAAGATCTATCATACCTAACTTTTTAAAAAGTATATTTACCTTCTCAACTTCTTATTTATTTTGTGCTTTGATTTATCTAGTTCTTAGAGAACAAGACTGCAATTCCTTATTGGTATAGTTTTGCTGTCTATTTTTTTCTTGCAGGTCTTTTAACTTTCTAAGAATTTGGATGCTATTCCACTTGCTGAATACATGTTTAATATTGATATTCGTTTATTATCTATGGTACCATTTAGCAAGATATAGTTTCCTAATGGCCATCAAGTCAGGACGACCTGAGTTAAAATCTTTTCTTAACACTTAATACTTCCTAGCTGTGTAGCCCTGGGTAAGTCACTTAACTCCAATTACCTCAGGAAAAAAAAAAGATAGAGTTTCATTCCTTTTCTCTTTTAAATAGATCTATTTTTGCTTTTGCTTGCTCTGAAATGAGGATGGCTATACCTGCTTTTTTTACTTCAAGTGAAGCATAATAGATTCTGCTCCATTATTTTGCCTCTATTTTGTCTGTATTACTCTGCTTTAAATGTGTTTCTTGTGAACAATATATTGTAGGATTCAGGCTTTATAATCTAGTCTGTTATGTACTTCCATTTTATGGGGGAGTTCATCCCATTCACATTCACGGTTAAAATGATTAATTCTGTATTTCCCACTATCTTATTTACCCCAGTTCATGCTTTTCTTTTTTTTCTCCTTTCCCTCCTCCCCAGTATTTGACTTCTGAATACCATTTCCCTCAAACAGGCCTCCCCCTTTAAAGCCCTTCTGCCTATTTATATCTTTCTCCTTTCACTTTCATTTTCCCTTCTATTAGCCTTTCTTTTTATTTTCCTCTTTCACCTCCCACTTTCCTATAGGTTGAGACAAGTTTCTCTGTGAAGCCAAATATTTCAGATATTTTTTTCGAGTCAAATCTGATGTGCAATCTCCTTCCTTTTTTCCTTCAATTATAATAGGTCTTTTTTTTTGACTCTCATGAGATGTAATTTCCCGCATTTTACCTCAATTTTCCTCTTTTTCCAATACAATCTCCTTTCTACGTTTTTTTTATATTATCACAATAAAATCCAATTATACATGCAGTCTCTAAGTATACCCATAACAGAGATATAGTTCTCAAGAGTTCTTAGAGAATTTTTTCATATGACTAGAAGTGATTTTAATTAGTTCATCTGAAAATTGTCTATTTATATCCTTTAACCACTTATCAGTTGGAGAATGTTTTGTATTCTAATAAATTTGAGTCAATTCTCTCTACATATTGCACTTCGGTGCAAATTTTTTTTTCTCAGTTTTCTGCTTCCCTTCTAAACTTCTCTGTATTGGTTTTGTGTGCTCAAAAACTTTTTAATATGCTTAAATTTATCCATTGTGCTTTTTGTAATATTCTCTAGTTCTTCTTTGAACATAAATTCCTTCTGATCTTCATATAGTGTGTTAGGTCTTGGTCAATAACTAGCTCCTATCATAGTGTTTTCCACTTTACCCAGGAATTTTTGTCAAATATTGAGTTCTTATCTGAGCAACTGGGATTTTATCAAATACTGGATTACTAAAGTCGTTGATTTTTGTGTCTTGTTTAACCTAAGCTATTCCATAATTGACCGTATTTCTTAGCCAGTACCAGATGATTTTGATGATTCCTGCTTTATAATATAGTTTTTGGTCTTGTACAGCTAGGCCACATTCATTGGCATTTTTTTTTTATTAATTCCTTTGAAATTCTTGACCTTTGTTCTTTCAGATGAACTTTGTTATTATTTTTTCTAGATCTGTATAATAATGTCTTGGGAGCTTGCTAGGTATTGCACTGAATAAATAGATTAATTTAGGTAGTATTAGCATTTTTATTATATTTGTTCAGTTTACCCATGAGCACT
>JAJPUD010019458.1:0-26522 GCA_023553655.1 Myrmecobius fasciatus | reverse complement strand
GGAATTTCGTGAAATTCAAATAAACTTCTAATCTTCACTTTGAGAAAAAAAAAAAAAAAAAAAAGAATTCAAGTCTTTCTGACTCCAGGACTGGAGCTCTAACTAGTGGGTCAACTAGCTGCCCCAAAGCATTTTTTGGTGTTTTTTTTCCTTTGTCTTTGTTTAGGGATGAATTATATTTCTTGGTCCCACACAACTATCTGATTTAAAATGATAAATTCTCAAGATTTTCTCCATCTAGACATACTAATGAATTTGAGCCAGAACAAAAGCTAAGGGGAAAAGGCAAAATCATTGTGTTCCACTGAATTTTATTATGTATAAATGACTGATAAGCATTCTAAATTACCTCCCCTTTAAAATATACAATTTCTTTTTATAAGCTAGTGAAGGATAATAGCAACTCACATTTTTACATCATTTTAAGTTTTAGAAAGAACTTAGCTCAAGAAATAAGCAACGATTTTGGACAGTGCAGAGCTGAAATGAAATGTAAAATATCTAGTTATATCATACATTGTTTAATGTTGTGATAAGGTTTAAGTAACAATCTTTAGTATGTCAAAACAGTGAATCCTGTTTTAAGTCATTATTTCAATATGTGCTTTTAAGAATCTCATCTGTTGTAGCATTTCTTTATGTGTAGGATAGAAATATCTACCCTATATCTGATTTGCATTGAATATTAAGAATGCTTTCTACTCCCCCTTTTGGAGGAACCTTTGATATAAAAAAACCCTAAGTTTTAAATAATTTGTCACTGGAGCATCAGAGTAAGGTTTACCAAGCCAAGAAATATGAGAAAAGGGAACTCATTTCCCCAGGCACTCTCGAGACAACCTGGTGTTTATAATGTGCATGAGTCCAGAACAGGTCTTTAGAAGAGAAGGATGTGGATAAAGTTCCCCAGTTCCCATGAATCCAGCAAAGGTTCTTTAATGTTAGATCTATAATCAAATTATTTTGATACTTGGATAGCTAACTTCTCTGGAAAGTAATATAAGATATCCAACTTACATCAAATTCTGTTTTATCTATTCTATAGATATAATAAGGAGATTCCAAATAGCTATAAATATGCTACAATTGCTACAAAGTGCTCCAACTCTAAATGATTTTCTTAACCTTGAAAGAGTTTATGAATTTGATTCTAAATTCATCATTCTTTTCCTAAATATTTTATTTGAAAAAAATTATCAGTAGGAGGATGTAAAAGAGGGCATTAGCAAGAGTGAGGCATAAGTTTTTAACCTATTTAATAAGATATGTTGTATATTATTAGTTATACTTTGACCTAGAGAGATGTTCGATAATATACCTTCCTTCCTTCATAGCAGAGGCAGAGTACTTGAGCTATGCAATATTGTGCATATTGTTGGATGTGATTTTCTTCTCTTTATTTTTTATTTTATTACAATGCAAAATTTATTGGAGAGGGAAGAAGGGGAGATATATTTAGAAATGAATGATATAACTTTTTAAAATCAATAAACAAAGGAAAAATATAACATACATATTATTAGCTATGGCTTGATTAACTAACATCATTAGAAAGGAAATTCTAAAAAGAAGCTCTGATTCTTTTGTTTCTATTAGTGAGTGATGAAAATAATACATAATTAAAACTACCCAGAGGGAATCTAAATATAGCACTGAAACAAGAGTGCTTCACTGTTCCAAGGCCAAGAATAAATGAAGAAAAGTAGTATTGGAAATAAATAATATATATCTTGTTGATTTGAAGCTAAAAGCTATTTTCTTGTAAACCAGTTAAAAAAAGAATTCTGATATGAATTCTCATTTGTAATGGTGCTTTTTAATATTTTATGGAAATAAAAATTTTTGACTTGATTTTTATTAAAGATTTTTGAGTACTACAAGTATGCCACATTAGAATTCATGAGGTCATCAAGTCCATTAGATGATTTCATTAGATAATTTGACCAAGGTCAAAGCTAGTGTCTGAGACAGGATTTGAACCCAGCTCCAATCTCCTATCTACTACAGCATTTTATGTCTCTTCTCCTGAAAGTAAATCAGTATCTGACATGACCAACCAACTATATTGAGAGGAAACATGGTGTAAGACATTAATACCTATACATCAATTTAGGAAGACCAGAATTCTAACTCATTTCTAAGACTTACTAGCTGTGTGACAATGTCTTCTCAACTTCAGAATACAAATAACAACAATATCTTTAAATTCAGAGATATCTGGGAACCAATTTAAATTTCAGTGTGAGCCTTGATACCTTGCAATTGGCAACACTACAAATCAGGCTTCGATTTTTTTTATCAGTTTCTAGACTTATAAATGAAGAAATTTAATAATGCAGATTAAATTTAAAAGTTTGCTGAACTTTTTTATTCAGTAGTTAAACTTATTTTTAGATTTAGCCCTTTCTCTGTCTACAATTCCTTCATCACTAGGTTATAATGAGATCTAAATGATACATGCAATGTGTTTTAGAAAATTTAAATAACTATATAAATGTTAGCTATTATGGTTAGAGTTTAATAGAAAAGACATATGTGATTAAGAACATATGGAAGTAATCAACTCGATTATTTTAATGCTGATTTAACTAATCCTTTCACTTCTCTTCTTTCCCTAAGCTGCCTATCGATTTTTTGGAATTGGTGTTTAATATTTTGAGAAGGCAACCTCCATTTCCCCACAATGTCCTGGAAGGCATCCCTATAGCTATTCTATTTCTCTATCTACCTATGATCATGAAATCTCTAACAGAAAAGAATGTCATTAACTGGATTGCAACTTCTTAGTTAATGCATCTGTAGACATAACTCTGTATATTGTTGTTATGTCCTTCTACAAAAAAAGAAAAAAGACACCAGGTGAAACAATTTTGAAAGGCAGAGCTACTCCCATAGCAACAGGGAAAACAACAACACGGTTTTAAAAATGCTATAATATGATTGAATTACAATATGTTACTTTCATTATTTCAAAATTATATTGGATGAGCAATTTTAAGCAGGTTATAAATATAGGAAGATAATATTATCAACTCCCAATTGTAAGATACTACTTATTTTTGGCCAATTCATTTCTAGAACTACCAGAAAGAAGATAAAGAAAAGTGGAAAAGGAAGAAATCACAGAACTCAAATTTGAGACAGAAGGGACCTGAAAAATTCTGTAGTCCATACATTAGATTTTATAGCTGAGACCCTTTAGCTCAGAGAACTTATGATTTGCCCAGCATCATTCAGGAAAATGGCAGTCAGAATTTATATGAGTTCGTATTGAATAGTTCCTTGACAGTAGTTTTCATAAGAGAGGAAAAAACTAAAAGCTTTAGAGAGATTTTAAAATTATTTTTGCACTTTATTTTTCTCTGTTACCTTTACTCAGCATTGCCCAAATAAATGAGAGCAAGCTATATGATTTGTTATAAAATAGGCTTAAATGGCATATATATTGATCAACTTTAATGAATGATTTATAAATCTTAAGATCATACACATTAGCAATTTTAAGATAAAATGAAACAATATAATTTAAACAATATAAAAGATTAAACTGGACCAAGTTGTACAATGACAATATCATACCATTAAAATATTAATTATAATACAGCTTTCTGTGGAAATTCATCTTCTATTATGGAATCATAACTGAAAGAGACCTTAGGGGCCACTGATTTCATGCCCCTCATTTTATAGATGAGGAAACTGGGCACAGAGAAATATGACGACTTGTCCAAATTCACAGAGCTAGTAAGTTTCTAAATTGAGAATTGAATTTAAGATTCCAAATGCGGCACCCTATCCTTTACACTGGGTAGGTAGGTAGCACCATTGTGCACACAGTACTGGGCCTGGAGTCAGGAAGATTCATCTTCCCAAAATTCAAATCAAGTCTCAGATACTTGTTAACTATGTGACCCTGAGCAAGTCACTTTACCCTGTTTGCCTCAGTTTCCTCATTTGTAAAATGAGCTGGATAAGGAAATGATAAACCATGTCAGTATCTTTGCCAGGAAAACCCCAAATAGGGTCATGAAGAATCAGACATGACTTAAAAGACCAAACAATAAAAATCCAATATATTATACTGCCTCATCAACAAATCACTTCACAAACATTTATTAAGCACTTACTAAACCAGGCACATCTTACCAACTCAACTGAAAAACATGCCATTCTGCTCCTATTTTTAACCACACAAAAAAATTGTTCTGTATTTCATATGTCTAAATATGGAATGAACTGATATCTGCACCTGAAAAAATTTTTGTTTATCAAGCCCTATTTTATGTAATCAGCAGCACAAATACCAAAATAGTTCTGTCTACAATGGCAAACAGCATAGTTGAAGAAAATAAAGAGATGACTGGGGCAAAATAATGTCATTCAGGGAAAATTTTTGGAAAAGTTTCTTTCTATACTAATCTAAGCCATCTTTTAATTATCTTATTCTACCTTCATTTCATTTCCTGAAAGCCTACTATTATTGACTATATAACTGAGACCTTGAGACCTCTGATGCCAATAAAATTAAAATCATTTTGTTTATGAATGTCTTATTTATAAATTTTAATGCATCCTTTTGAATAAGATGATAATAACAAATATGAACAATGACAAGTTTTCTATAATTGAAAATAAAAGGTAGACAATCTGATTAATTCTGAGAAGCTGCCTATTCAGAATAGATAGATAAAATTGCCCATTCAGAATATATATATATATTGTACAGATATATAGATATTTAATACATACATACATTTATTAACTCTTTGTGACTTCATGGGCTATTCATAGCACTCTAGCCTCTTCTATCCTTCACTATCTCTGAAAGTCTGTCCAGGGTCATGTCTGTTACTTCCATAACCCTATCTATCTATCTCATCCTCTACTGTCCCCTTCTCTTTTTGCCTTCAATATTTCTTGACATCAAGTTCTTTTCCAATGTGCCCTGTCTTCTCATTACATGGCCAAAGTATTTATTAAGTAAAGGCTTTTTCTTCATCTAGAGACATAATTGTGCTTTTATATATTTCTGTTTTCAATATGATTAGTTATATTGTCTTCCTAATGTTGAACCATCCTTATATCCCCAAGATTAACCCAAATAGATCTTAATGATTTCTTTAATAAATAACCAAAAACAATTTTGTCAGGATTTTACTTAAAAATCTGAATCAATATTTATTAATGATTTTTTCTATAATTCTCTTTCTTTGCCTTATTTTTCCCTAATTTATACAATTAGACAATAGTTCTCTCCTAAAAAGATATTGGCATTTTCCTTCTCATTTTTAAGAACAATTTATATAGCATATATAGTAACTGTTCTTTAAAATTGGATAAGATTCTCCTGTAAATTCATTTGGAACAAGAGTTTTTGTCTTTGGTGTTCCTTCAGAGTTCAGTTTTGCTATCTGAAATTGGATCATTTAAGATTTCTAATTGATGCTACATTGATTTGAGTATTTTATATTTTTGTAGACAATTGTCTTTTTCTCTTGAGTTCTCAATTTTGTGGGCCTATGACTGTGAATACTAGGTTCTAATCATTCTTTTATTTCTTTGTGATTTTTACCTTGTTAATTCTATATTTTGTTAATTTTATCTCCCCCCCATTTCTTAAAATCAGGCCAGATAAAATTTTATTATTTGTGTCAATTTAAAGATCCATTTCTTAGTTTTATCATTTTTATAATCTTCTTTTTCCAATTTATATATTTCAATTTTTTCTCTTTCATGCTTATTTGTGGTTTGTTGACATTCTAGAATTTTAAATTACTAAATAAATTCATTACTTCTATTATCTTATATTTTGTTAATGTATACTTAGAAACATATTTCCTCTTAGAACTACTTTAGTTTCTTCATTGTCATTGTCTTTCACAGTGATGAATTATTTCTATTTGTTTTTGGGCCATTCATTTTTCAGGATTTTATTATAAAATGTCATTTATGTCTATTACTTATATTTCCTGTGTGAATTACTATTTTTATTGGATTATAGTCTGTAAATGATTGGTTCTATTTAATATTCCTGATTTTTTGATGGTTACTTATAATTTATACACTCTTCATGTATAATTTATAGAACATGAACTCCATCTTTATAAAGACACGAAAAAAAGAAAAGCAGAAATATTAAACACATACTTTACTGGCAGTAGCATTAATAGTAGATGGCACTGGAATCAAGATAGTCTCTGAGGGTTAGAGACCCAGGAAACTTAACTCAAACTATGCCACAGAAAATCAGAAGCTGGGATAAGAGGGGCAGAGGAAGAGGAATGATCAGCCTTCAGATCTGTGGAACCTTAGCATTCATGCATCTGGAGGTCTCAGATCATATCAATCAAACTATTTCAATTGTTTACAAATTGACAAAATCAGAAATTGATTTTTCAAAGGAAATAATAAATAGGTCATTAATCAAATTTTTAAAAGCAAACATAAATATAACAAATGAAAAACAATTAATAACAAATGAAGAGAAATAAAGCAAATTATTAGGAACCATTTCATACAATTAAATGCTAACAAAGATGATAGATAAAATAAATTGATATTACAAAAATAAAATACACAAATGAAAAGAACAAAAAATAAATACTAAATAAGTATACTAATACTAAATACTGATATGAAAAGATATTAAACAACTCATAATGAAATTCCCGAAGAAAAAAATAATTTTGACAGTACATGTCATTAAATTTAAAAAATAATAACTTTAATAAAAAATTAAAAAATAATGAAATAAGAAATCCAACCAAAATCTTTGAGAATAATATGATCCTGAAACCAAAACCAGGAGATATAAATTAAAGAAAAGCATCATTCATTGATAACATTAAAGAATATCAATGAAAAAAATATTAGCAAAAAGCTAATAAAAATAATAATAATACATTAGCAGAAATATACAGCATTATATTTGAAAGATTATACATTACAATAAGATTGGATTTATATTATATGAGAAATTCAGAATTCTGCAAAATTGATTCAATATTAGGAAATTTCTAACCATAAAACAACTTAATAACCAAACAAAAACAATCACCTGATCATATTAATGCATTAACAAAAAGGGTTTGGAAAAATAAAATACTCTTCCAGATTCAGTACATTGGCAAACTACAAAAAATTTACTTTATAGCACTAGAAAAAAAAAAAATGACAAATTTGACCCCAAAGAGCAAAATGTCAGTAATCTCAAAGGAAATAATGAGAATGGGAAAGGATTTCAAAGGAAAGAGATCTAGAAATACTTGATCCCAAACAATACTAAAAAGCAATAATCACAAAACAAAGTTTGATATTTGTTTTTAAAACAGAAAAATTGATCAGTTTAACACATAAGGCATACCAGGTCCAGAAGCAAACACAGAAAGACCCAAGTACTCTAACTAGTAAAAATAATTCTATTATTAGACTAAAATTGATGAAAAACCTGGAAAACAGTTAGGCAGAAATTAGATTTATACCAACATCTCACACTATGCCAAATGGAAACACCTAGATATAAAAGTTCCTATCAAAAAATAACTAGAGAAATAGGGAAGGAGATGACTTTGAGAACTAGGGATAAAGTAGTTCTTGGCCAAACGAAGGATACAGATGATCATAAAAGGTAAAGCAAATAATTTTAACTACATAAAATATAAAAGATTTTCACAAAGAAAATCTACAAAGTTAAAATTAGTAGGAAACGTTAAAAAGAAAAAAATCTTTGCAACAAATTTCTTTAATAAAGATCTAATATCTAAAATACATAGGAAATTCATAAAAATAAAGAAAAATAAAACCCATCTCATACTCTGTTCAGAGGATATAAAGTTATTTCTCAAAAGTCAAAAAGCAAACTATTAACAAGTATATTTTAAAATTCCTCCACGTCATTATTCATAAGCAATTCTGAGATACTACCTCAAATCTATCAGATTGTCAAAGATGACTCACCCCAGTCCCCACAAAAATAAATAAATAAAAATTACTGAAAAGGCAGTGGGATGACAGGTATATCAATTCATTCTTTGAAGTGAGCAATTGGGGGCAGCTAGATGGTGCAGTGAATAGAGCACAAGCTCTGAAGTCAGGAGTACCTGAGTTCAAATTTAGAGTCAGACATAACACTTAGTAGATGTATGATCCTGGCCAACTTCCATAATCCCAATTGCCATGCCAAAAAAAAAATGTTCTTAATTTTAATAAGTGAGCAATTGGCTCTATTATTCTGGGAAGCATTTTGAAATTATATCACAAAAGTCACTATAGTACAGAATGAGACACACATTTTTAGTCAGTCAATAAACATTTATAAATGTCTATTATTTTCCAGGAACTATGCTAAATTCTGGGAATACAAATAATAATAATATGTAAATAAAGCCTCTGATCTCAAAGGATTTCACAATCTAATGGGAAGAAATAGCATGCAAACACTGTTCACAAAAAGATTTTATATTATTTGTGTATATGTACTATACATATATGTCTATGTGTATATATACATGTCTATACAAATGTGTGTGTGATGAATTGGAGATAATCAACAGAGAGAAGACTATATAGCATGTAGGAAAGTTAGAAAAGGCTTTTTGCAGAAAGTGAAATTTTATTAGGTTTGAGAGAAGCCGGGGAAACTTGGAGGAGAATATGAGGACGGAGAATATTATGGGCATGAGGGACAATCAGTGAAAATGACCAGTACAGAGATGGACTCTCTTATTTGAGAAGTAGCAAGAAGGCCAGTGTCACTGCATCTCAGAATATTTGAAGTGAGGAATGGGGAGAAACATGTAAGATGACCAGAAAGATAGGAGACCAGGTTCTAAAAGAACCTGTTTTTAATCCTGGAATCCTGGAGTTTATTGAATGGGGGTGGGGTGGACTGACATAAACAGATCCGGTTTTAGGAGGATTAATTTGTCAAGTGGATGGAAGGTGAACTGTAATGCTGAGATAAAGAGATTGACCAGTCAGTTACTGCAATAATCGAGGTGTGTGGTTGTGTCAAAGAGAAAAGGGAAATGTTATGAGAGATGTTATAAAAGGAGAATTAAGAGTGAGAAAAAAGTTAAGGATGACATGTAGATTTTTGACTGGGCAATGGAGTTGGAGAGGGTAGCCAAAAGAGGTAGTAATAGTGATGCTAAAAAAGAAAAGGAAGAAAATGCCAATCAAGCATTGAATTAAAAGTGCAGAAAAAAACTTCAAAAGGAAAACAGAGTAGAAGGACAATGTTGGAAATACTATGTTAAATTTAAAATATTTTTTTAAACTTGTAAATTGTACATCATAGAATTCAAGATTATATATGTAAACTTTCTTTTTCTGCCCTTCTTTTAATACAGATATATTCATGTTTGCTTTAGTTTGTCAAGTTCATAATCATCAGAAATTTTTTTAATAAAGAAAAGAGTATCAGTGAAACATTTTTAAAATATTCAGAAGGGAACAAAAGTAAGTTAAGTAGGGGACGTCAACAAGCAAGGTATTTTTTAAAATTATTTTGTTAAATTTAAAATATGCCTACAGAAAACAGACTATGCCATGGATAATCCCCTTTGCTGTTCTTCTTAATATTAGAAAATGTTTAGGCCTATTTACTTTATCAAGCTCATAAAAATATATTTTTAAAAGGCACAAGAACATAAGAGAAAAATAATTATCAGGTAATATGGGCACACTTCATTTCGTTTTGTTGTTGCTTTTCCTCTTGTATACTCTTTAATTAGGACACTTATGGATATACCCAACTTGACATGGTCAAAGTAGAAATAAAAGTCTGGCTGGCTCCTTAGTTGGGAGATGAACATTAACATGCTCCAGAACAAGAAAAAAATTAGGCAGGCAGGAAGGAACTGGGAGGATAAAGATACTTAAGAGATCACACAAAGTGATCAGTACAAAATCAAGCATTCAAGAAACAGAAAATCCACAGAAAATAAAAGAGCAAGGCAATACAGGAAATCAGAAACGGAGATGAGCAATCTAAGCAACAGAGGTTCAGGAAACGAGACAAGTAAGTTGTCTTGGCACAGTTACAGCGCACCAGAGACAATGAAACCTTGATGCTTGGTCAACCTTATGTCTCTCTGCCAGGAAGCTAATACATAGACAGTCGCAGGTAGTAGTTTTGAAAAGAGCACTGAACTAGGAGTTAAGGAAGTTAGCTTCCTCTGCTGTCACTTTGCTATGTGACCTTGACCAAATTATTTTATTTCTCTATGCCTTGTTGTCCTTATTGGTAAAATGAGGAAAACTGAATTTGATGATCTTCTTGAAGTTCCTCCAAGTTCTATGATTCTATTTCTTACAGCAAGAATCCATCCCAAAGTTACCAAGATTAGAAAGGCAAGACAAAGGACCCCTATGAAGCCAGAAAATAGCTGAGATAGTCCCTTCTCACACACAGACAAGCACCTAACACCAACAATATAGTCAAACTCTGGCTCTGGTGACTTCTCTTTGATTGTTCTCCTTCCCAAGTGAGGACAACTAAAAGCTCAGAACTATTCTAATCAGATAATAATTGTAATGATAATAATAATGTGAAGGATGAGAAGAATGAAGATAACTAACTCTTACAGTTTGCAAAGCACTTTACATATCCTTCAGGACTTAGAATCATCAACCTCAATTACAGATGTTTTGCCATAGACATCAGCACTAGGATCCAGGATCAACAAGCTTCTTTGGTCAGCTAAGCAGGCAGAATTAACCTGCCTCTGTTTGGTTCAAAAATCAATTATGACTCTCCCCTCGCCCTTTTTTATATAAAAATCTAACTTAGTTTGGACTCTGGAAAATCCAGCCTCAAGATTGTACCTCCCCCCTCACTGAATGACACAAAATCAGTTCTGAATCCATAAATGGACACTTCTCATATTAATTTGCAATATTCTCCTCCCACCTTGCATACACTCATCTAATTCATACTACTCCATTCAAAGCCCCAACTTCAGGAGGTTGTTGGGGGAATAAAATGAGATAATGTTATAAAGCACTTAGAATAGTACCTGGCACAAAGCAGAGACTTACTAAAAGCTTGCTTCCCCTCCCCACCAACCACTTTACTGTATTCTACTCACTCATCCACTTTTTAATCCCCTCAACAAACCCACTTTGGTTCTGTTTCAGATACTGAATCACAGTTCCATCCTTCAACATTATAGTATCAAACCAACATGAGTTACCAGTAACAAAGAAACATACTGACACAGTTATTTTCTTTTTTTATATATTATATTTGCTTGTTCTGGTTGCATTCTAGTTATTTGAGATTCCTAGTATCATAGAATTAAATAGACCACTGACAGAAAGGGGAAGCAGCATCCCTTGTATGTATTATCTTCCTCCATCAGCTCCTTGAAGGCAGTTACTTTTTTTAACTTATATTTCTATCCCTAGGGTTTAGCTTGATGCCTGGCAAAAAGTAGGCGCTTAATAAATGTCTACTGGGTTGATTGATTGTTTGTCAAATTTTTTAAAACAGCATTTCTAAACTAGTTCTCAAGTTGACTGTACTTGCAAAAAAGAGAGCCAGTAAAAACATCTTTATGTCAGAATATCACAGATGTAAGATTCTTGTTTACCTGTACTGCTTCCCCATATTTCTGTCTGCATTCCCCTTATGTTATACAAATCCTTGGGAAGAGTTTCATGTATGTTTTAATATTTATAATATTCCAAAGGGTCAATGATATCTGTGTTCTTGACAGCATCCTCTGAACCCTCTATTCTCAAATGTCACAGAACTTTGAAAATCAGAATCACAGAGTGTACTTTGGAAAGTAACTCCAAGACCATCTATTTAAATCAGCACCTCTACAGGAATATTCTCTATAGTGTCTCTTACCAAGAATCATCAAGTCTTCCTTAGCAAGAAAGATTACATTCTTTCTCTACCTTTGCCCTGGGATTATGAAGTCTTGAGCAAGAAAATGAAGCACAGTTCCCAATTCACTGACCTTCTTATTGAAATTCTTCAAGTAAGAGGCTAGATGATTATATGCTGAATATTTTATTCAGGTCTCCCTTCCAACTCTGAGATTCAAAATTCTGTAATCAATATCAATAATTCATCAGGCTCTCAGATTGCCAAGAGAAAAGCATAAAATAAATGTCTTTAAAGTACTAGTCTGTCTCGACTGACTTACAATACCTGGGAGGCACAGGCTAAGGCTAAGGCTTCTCCAAATAAAGTACCTGGTGGGGAAAACCAAAGAAATGCCAAATATCCAAAGGGTAAGAACAATGAGCTTGTTTGATACATGAAGAAAGGTAAAGTATCAGGTTTAGCAAAGCAGTTTGGGAAGAGACAGAGGAAGGGGCATTTTCAAGTACTATAGTATCAAGTCAGTAAATAGTATCCAAAAACAAAGATAAATTCAATCAAAATAAGAAGTCAGTGTCTGTGAGCCAAAGAAGTTCAAGGCGAGCCTGGAAAAGTATCAATGGTCTCCTAAGTGACTTGAACATCTATCTATCTTTTAAGCTAATGAACATGAAACTTGTCCAATTATGCTTGATAAATCCCTGTTGTGCTGGTAAAAGGCTACTCCTAGTAGGGCAGACTTACCTCCTCATTTATCCAAATCGGGGGGGGGGGGGGGAAGAGTACCTATGTCAGGACAGTCCTACAGAAGGACAGAGAGAGTTGTGAGCTTGGCTTGGAGAACTGATCAGACCCTGATACTAAATACTAGACCATACTCTGCCCATTTCCATTTTGGACATTAAATCTGAGATACAATGTTTTCCAAAAGTACAATCATAGCTTTAAGTTTTAATACCTTAAAATTTTTGCATGTTATAAAATACCTTCTGTATTGGGGAAAGGCAGACAGAGAAAAAACAGTTCTTGACTATACAAACTTAGGCTGGCTAACTTGAATCAAAGTAAAGAAAATATGCCTCTACAAGAGAATTTGATCAATATAGTACATATCTTGAAAAGATCTCAAAGCACTTGTCTCATTTATTCACTTTTTAATCTGCACAATGTCCCTCTAAGGTAGAGCTTCCATTCTAAGCTCCTTTCATTTTCTTTCCATTTCATTCCATTTTTTCCCATTTAAGAGGTCAGCTTTAAGATAATCCAAAAGAAATATAATTATTCCCATTTAGAGGCCACTGGTACCTAAGTGGATTGAACCCTGGGCCTAGAGTAAGGAAGACTTCAATTCAAAATCAGTCTCAGACGCTTAGTAACTAAAGGACCCTAAGCAAATCAATTAACCTCTTTCTCAATTTCCTCATCTGTTAAATGGGGAAAATAATAATATCTACCTCCTAAGGTTTTATGAGAATCAAGTAAGATAATTTTTTGTAAAACGTTCAGCACTTGCACATAGTAAATACGTAATAAATACTGTTCCTTCCCCACTCCCTTTTTGCTTTCCCTATAAGTACAGAAACTTGAGAATGACAGTTTGGTACAGATACTAGGGAATCATTTCTGGTAGTCCAGGCTACAGTTATGAATCTTGACTTTCCTTAACAAGGAAAAACTAGAATTACCTATGATTTTTTAACTTTTGCTCCTCCCCCAAGCCTAATAGAAATCTGGAAAACCTATATATTAACTTATTAACTATTTAATAGGACTTGCTGGGTAATGATTGTATGAATGGGCAAAATAGTTGTGTTTTTTAAAAGTCAATTTTATTAATCTAACTTTTCTAATTACAGAGATTTGACCAAATCTAGAGTTACAAGTATTTCACTGGACACAAAACCCATTCTTGGAAAAAGATTCTACTCATTACAAGGCAAATGAAGTCCAAACATTTCCAAGTCATTTTCTCTACTAATAATACTTATGAATGCCCATGACATTTTATCAGAATTCTATTGGATTTATTTCCATTTTTTTCCTTTTTATAAATGTAGCACTCTGTAGGGCACCTCTCCAACAATTCAGATGTTCAGGATAGGCTCTGGTTCTCACTATATGACATTCTCCCCATAACCTTAAGAAATAGTCTCCCTTAAGTATACAAACCATCAATAAGGAGTAAGGAGAGAGAAGTTCTTTGATGGGGCTAACATTTGAAAGACATATGGAGAGGCAACTACCACTTCCAACACCACAGGGATCCTGGCGGGTTCCCATAATGTCCCTGATCTGTTCCTCAACAGGCAAATATCTTGGCCAGACACATTGTTCTAGTGGCTAGTTATGGTCTGTTGCCACTGCCTCCAAATGAATTTCTTAAAGATGGCTTTACTCTTTAAGAAACAACGTAATCTCTTACTCTGGAAAAAATAAGAAATCTCACTAACTCTGCACTCTGAAAGTCTTAATTCTGTAGTCTGCCATCTTCTGAATAGTAGGATCTCAGCTTCAGACGTAAATTCTCTCTGTTCTCTCAACTAATTCTGTCCTAAGTTAGGGTTTCAGAAATCTGTGACCTCAAATTTACCTCTCAGGCTGCATTCAAGAATGAGTTTCCCATACTTTCTGCTGAAGGATGCTATTGCTGGTAAGTGGGGAAAAGGAAAAAAAATCTCTTCCTATTTGGAACTCTTAACTGAACACAAGACAGATAATTTTGACTATATTAAGTTAAAAAGTTTTGGTACAAACAAAACTAATGCAGACAAAATTAGGAGGGAAGCAACAAATTGGGAAATCATCTTTACATTTAAGGGTTCTGATAAAGGCCTCATCTCTAAAATATATAAAGAATTGTCTCATATTTATAAGAATTCAAGCCACTCTCCAATAGATAAATGGTCAAAGGATATGAACAGACAATTTTCAAATGATGAAATTAAAACCATTTCTAGTCATATGAAAAAGTGCTCCAAATCACTATTGATCAGAGAAATGCAAATTAAGACAACTCTGAGGTATCACTACACACCTGTCAGATTGGCTAAGATGACAGGAAAAGATACTGACGAATGTTGGAGGGGATGTGGGAAAACTGGGACACTGATACATTGTTGGTGGAACTGTGAATGGATCTAACCATTCTGGAGAGCAATTTGGAGCTATGCTCAAAAAGTTATCAAACTGTGCATACTCTTTGACCCAGCAGTGTTTCTATTGGGCCTATATCCCAAAGAGATCTTAGAGGAGGGAAAGGGACCCACATGTGCAAGAATGTTTGTGGCAGCCCTTTTTGTAGTGGCTAGAAACTGGAAACTGAATGGATGTCCATCAATTGGATAGTGGCTGAATAAATTATGGAATATGAATGTCATGGAATATTATTGCTCTATAAGAAACGACCAGCAGGACGATTTCAGAGAGGACTGGAGAGACTTACATGAACTGATGCTGAGCAAAACGAGCAGAACCAGGAGATCATTATACCCGGCAACAACAATACTATATGACGATCAATTATGATGGACATGGCTCTCTTCAACAATGAAATGCTTCAAACCACTTCCAGTTGTTCAGTAAAGAAGGCTATATACACCCAGAGAGAGGGACATGAGATACGGACTACAACATATCATTTTCATACTCTATATTGATGATTGCTTACATTGGGTTTCCTTTATCAGATCTTTTTTGTTCATGTAGATACAATTGTTCTAGCACAGCAAGGTAAGTATGAAAACATGTATACATATATTCTACTTGTAAATATTTTAATATAATTAACAAGTAGTGGACTTCCTGCCATCTAGGGGAAGGGAGGGGAATGGGGGGGGCAATTTGTAACAGAAAGCTTTGTAATGGTCAATGTTGAAGAACTACCTATACATATGTTATAAAAATAAAAAGCTTTAATAAAAAAACCACCAAAAAAATCTCTTCCTCCTTCTTTATGTATTCTGCAAAAAATATAAAGTTGAAAGCAAGAGATTCCTTGAAAATTCAATATTTTCCTCTAGAGCTAACTTCCTGAACAGTAGATATTTAAAGGTCAGTGTTCTATTGTTGCCTTCATTCAATGGACAATAATACTCTATTGTACTAATCAGAATATTTAGGAAACTCTTTTATATTCCACTACTGCTAATTAGGAAAAAAAATGCTATTTCATCAGGGAGTATTCCAATCTACTTTTTTGGGCAGAGAAAAAAAAGATTCATTTTTCCAATTATATGTTCATTTTACTATCTTCCAAAAAAACTTCCTAAATTTGAGCAACCAAGTTAGATATCATAGAGATATGATATGATGAACCTTAGAAGCCATCCTACTCCAACTAATTCACATTACAAATAAAAAAAAACCTGAATCCAATCTTATGGCTTACCCATCTCACCTTGAAGCTAGGGAAATTGAGGCCTAAGATCACACAAGCAATATGTAACAGAATCAAAATTTCAATACATATCATCAAACTTTAAATCAAGAGGTTCATGTTTTCAGTTCCATCAAAATGAGTAAGCATATACTAAGCACCTATAATGTAGAAGATGCTTGGTTTCAGGGAAACAAAGGAAAGAAACATTATTTTTCTTTATTAAAGCTATTTATTTTTCAAAATGTGTGGACAATTATTCAACATTAGCCCTTGCAAAACCTTGGTTCCAATTCCCCCCCCCCAAGATGGCAAGTAGTTCAATATATGTTAAATATGATAGAAATATAGGTTAAATCCAATATATGTATACATATTTATACAATTATCTTGCTGAAAAGAAAAATCAAATCAAACCAGGAAAAAAATGAGAAGCAAAATAAAATGCAAGAAAACAACAACAAAAAGAGTGAAAATACTATGTTGTGAACAAAACTCAGTTCCCACAGGCCTCTCTCTGGGTGTAGATGGCTTTCTTCATCACTAAGCAATTGAAACTGGTTTGAATCATCTCATTGTTGAAGAGAGCCACGTCCATCAGAATTGATCATCATATAATTTTGCTGTTTTCATGTATAACAATTTTTGGTTCACTTTAGCATCAGTTCATGTAAGTCTTTCCAGGCCTTTCTGAAATCATCCTGTTGGTCATTTCTTACAGAACAATAATATTCCATAATATTCATATAGCATAATTTGTTCAGCCATTCTCCAATTAATGGGCATCCATTCAGTTTCCAGTTTCTAGCCACTACAAAAAGGGCTGCCACAAACATTTTTGCACATGTAGGTCTCTTTCCTTCCTTTAAGATCTCTTTGGGATATAAGTCCAATATAAACACTGCTGGCTCAAAGGGAATGCACAGTTTGATAATTCTTTGGACATAGTTCCAAATTGATCTCCAGAATGCTTAGATTCACGCACAAGTCCACCAACAATGTATCAGTGTCCCAGTTTTCCCACATCCCCTCCAACATTCATCAGTATCTTTTCCTGTCATCTTAACCAATCTGACAGGTATATAGTGGTATCTCAGAGTTGTCTTAATTTGCATTTTTCTGATCAATAATGATTTAGAGCACCTTTTCATAAGACTAGAAACAGTTTCAGTTTCTTTATCTGAAAATGATCTGTTGATATCTTTTGACCATTTATCAATTGGAAAATGGTTTAAATTCTTATAAACTTGAGTCAATTCTCTATATATTTTAGAAATGAGGCCTTTATCAGAATCTTTAAATATGCAAAACATATGCATGGGTAATTTTTCAACATTGACCCTTGCAAAGCCTTCTGTTCCAAATTTTTCTCTCCTTCCCCCCACCCCCTCTCCTAGATGGCAGGTAGTCTAATGTGTGGTAATTATATTAAAATATATGACAAATCGAATATATGTATACATATTTATACAGTTTTATTGCAGTACAAGAAAAATCAGATCTACAAGAAAAAAACCTGAGAAGCAAAATAAAATGCAAGCAAACATCAACAGAAAGCATAAAAATGCTATATTGTGGTCCACACTTAGATCCCACAGGACTCTCCTTGGGTATATATGGCTTTCTTCATCACTAAACAATTGGAATTGGTTTGAAACATCTCATTGTTGAAGAGAGCCATGTCCATCAGAATTGATCATCATATAGAGACTATAATTCTTAATAGTAAGTATAAATATGTAAAACACAAGAATTTCTGCAAATAGAATGGAATTAGGTTTCCTCTCATGGGTTCAGGTGTCCTAATTTAAAATGAGACCATGCAGACTTTCCAGCTCCCAACCAAGAAGAAAAGAGAGGAGAAGAGAAGAATTAAAAGGAAGAAAGAAAAAGCATTTACTCTTGTTCCTTCACCCACCCAAAAAAAAGGGGGACAAGGAGAGCTGGGGCCTGTACCTCTGTGTAACAGAGAGAAAAGAGAAAGAGTGTGTCCTTTCTTTCTGCTATTTTCTACTCTCTTATTTTAAGAATAAGGTGTTTTTTTTTTTAATCAGGAAGTTAGCACACATCAACATTAACACTCCTGCCTATACAGAACATATATATATAATACATATATTGTATATACATATTAAATTCACACATTAGTATAAATTTTATATAGTAATATCAGTCTTGTACTTGTCCATATTGCTCTTAAAATTCCTTAGACTGTCATCTATTTTTTAAATGTTTCTTTGGTGATCTTTTCCTCTTTATTTTTGCAATATATATCACTACTTATCCACTACTCCTATTACTCTTCCACCTGTAATAAAAACCCTCCCTTGTAACAAATAAGTATAAGGGAAGAAAAAATTAAATATTCATATTGAATATTTTTGAAAATGTATTAGTCTGCAATTATTGTGAATTATCTCTTTATCAGGAGGAAGGAAATATGCTTCACCATTAATTTTTCAAATTCCTGATTAATCAAAATTCTTGTCTTTCCTTTATTTTATTAAAGTTATTACATAAATTGTCCTGGCTCTGTTCAATCTTCTCATCATTTCATAGAAGCATTCCTAGGGTTCTCTGAAACTGCCTCATTCGTCATTTCTTCAAGCACAATTATATTAATATACCACAGTTAGTTAGTTCAGCCACTCTCCAATGATGGATTTCCACATTGTTTTCTATTTTTTTAGTACCATAAAAAGTCTTGCTATAATTATCTTTGTATATATGGATATCTCCTTCCTTTGATTTCTTTAGAAATATTCCTGGTAATAATGCCACTGAGTTGAAGGGTATACAGTATGTTCAATCACTTTTGGTTCTAAATTTCTTTCCTGAAAATCCTTACCTGAAATGCTTTAGTATGCTTATCCTTCCAGAGTCCTCCAATGATTATCATTTTCCATTTTTAATCTTCTTTTCAATCTGATAGATATGCAGCATAATCTCAAAGTTGTTTTTAATATGCATTCCTCTAATTACTAATGATTTGAAGCATAATTATGGCATTAATAGCTTGAATTTTTTTCTTCAGAAAACTGTCTTTTCACATCTTTTCACCTTTTATATATTGAGCAATGTCTCATTTTTAATATATCAGTTCTCTATATGTCTTGAATATTAGACCTTGATCAAATAATTTTGCTGCAAAGATTTTCTTCCCAATTAACTGTTTCTTTTCTAATTGTATCAATTTTGCTTTTGTGGAAAAGTTAAATATTATATGACAAAAGCTATGCATTGTATCTTTTATGATACTCTCCATCTTTTATTTTGTCAAGTATTATCCTCCTCCATAGTTGTGAAGCAAATCTTCTTCCATTCAGATTAAATGTACTATAATTTAATTGTATTGTAATCAGTGAAAAAATATATTTAATATTTCCATTTTTAGGCATTTGTTTATGAGGTTTTTAGGTCCTAGTTGCTGGTTAGTTATTTCCAACTCTTTGTGACACTATTTAGAGTTTTCTTTGAAGAAATACTGGAATGGTTTGCCATTTCCTTCTCTACTCTTCATATGAAGCAAACAGGATTAAATGACTTGCTTAGGATAGCCCAGCTAGTAAATGTTTGAGGGAGGATTTGAACTCACGAAATTGAGTCTTCCTGATTCCAAGTCTAGTGTTCTATCCACTCTGTCACCTCATTGGCCCTTTAAGTGTCTAACAACTTGTCAACTTCTGTAAAGGTGCCATGCAGAATTAAGAAAAATATATAGTCTTTATGATTCCCATTCCGGACTGTTAAAAATTCTTATCTTTCTCACACTCTATTGTTTAGCCTGATTTTGATAATGCACATACATGACAATCTACTATCTCCTTATTGTGAGGATCAAATAAGATAATATTTGTAAAGCCCTTAGCACAATGCTACATAGTAGGTACTACATAAATGCTTATTCCCTTCTCTTATCCTGCTGTTTCTTCCAGGTTCATTTTAAAATACCAAAGAATTGGTTTCAACTACTTGGATTACTCAATTAACTTTCTTTAGACTTATATTCCCTACTTAATATTCTACTATTTCATGAAGTGGTCTTGCTCACAATTTACCAGTATTTTCTGTAAAATTTTACAAATGAATTTATATTTTAGGGCTAAGTTTTGTTGTTAGGTGTTATAGTTCTGTTACTAAGGTAATGGAACTTCTATTAGTAAGTTTGAGATCAGATGCAAATCTGGATCATTTAATGGCCTCTAAGCTATTTTGATATCCCCATCATGGCAACTGATTTACATTAGCAACTTTCCAATAAGTTATTGGCATAAAGGAGTAGAATAAAGAGAGTTTAACAGAAAAACTATATTATCTTAAGGATACCATAGACAATGAAACATCATTATAACAAAAATATCACAATTTAGTACTTTTCAAAAACACACTGAAATGAGGGAGGGAAATCTAGAAAGAAAGGAAGACAATACAAATTGGAAGCTTAACACTCCTCTTTAGGAACTTGATAAATAGAATAGAACAATTTAATTCAATAAACATTTATTATGGCACTAAACTAGACGTTGAAGATGCAAAGACCAAAAAGTCTTCAAATATTTTGCATTCTATAACAAATGCAAAAAATTACAGATTAACCAAATATTTAAAATTGATTAAATTAATTGATGAAAAGAAGAAATAGGAATCCTAGAATATATATTTTTTCAAGTTCTAGAATACCTTTAAAATTGTTTTTGTTCTAGATTATAAAGAACTCATAAAGAGCTTTTCAAAAAAAGAAACTCTTTAGAGATTTTAACATATTTTTTCCTTTGAATCAAAGCTATGGTTTTATCAGTTATGAACCACAATGTAATACAAATTGTAAGGAATCAAGAAAATATGAACAAATTTGCAGACTTAAAAATTAAAAAATAATACACTAAATAACTAAAAGTAAAGAACTCACAGGAAATGGAAAGGAAATTAATTATTATAAATGATTATTCCCCATCATATACATAAACAAACTAAATACTCAGATGTCATAGATGAATATATGAAAAGATACTGAAATTTAAAAACAGAAAATGCAAAATCTAAACAACCTAATCTCAAGAAGAGAAAATGGGCAAGGCATAAATGAATTTCTATAGGATGAAATAAATTTATAAGTGAATTCTAGCAACCATCCATACAACAACAATCCCTCTGCTACAGGAATTATGTTCAATTAAATATACACTATTAAAATATACATTAAAATTAAGTTATATACATCATTAAATATAAACATTATTAAATTCATTATGTAAGACAGATACGGTCTTGATCTCCAATAAAGAAAAGGACACATCAGAGAAAAAGGATAAAAAGTGATCCAGAATTACTAATGACTATTGATGCTAAATTACTAAATAGAAGATTGGCAAAGACTCTAAAGAAATAGATGCAAAAAGTTATTCATCATTATTAAGATGAATGCAAGGATAATATAACCTTTTAAAAATAAATTAGCACAATAAATCATATTACTAATGGAATAATAAAAAAACATGATTATATCAAGAGATGTAGAACACACTCATATATGCTATTAAAAACCTTAAAAATCATAAGAATAAAATATTCTTTTCTTTTTTTGCCTAGGCAATTGGGGTTAAGTGACTTATCCAGGGTCACATATCTAGGAAGTATTAAGTGTCTAAGGTCACATTTGAACTCAGGTCCTCCTGATTTCAGGACTGGTGTTCTAGCCACTACATCACTTAGCTGCACCCAAAATATTTATTTTCTTAGCAATACTAAAAATATTCATCTAAAACCACAATATAGAGTTTTATGTAATATAGAAACATTTTATATGCTTTAAGAATGAAATGAGGATGCTCATTGTTACCATTATTGCAATTTTAGTAATAAAATGGAAATAAAATGAGTTAGCATTGACAAAGAAGAGGAAAAATACCTCGTTATATAGATTTTATAATGGTTTATCTTTAAAACTACAGAGAATAAACAAAATTGGTGAAGAATAAAAGAATAAAAACTTGATCAAGAAAATAGATAGCTTCATCAAAGTAGGAAAATGAAAAATAAATCTATAATCAGCATCAGCATTTCCTGATATTATTAAAGAACTGTGAGGGAAATTAATTGAAAGACAAAGATAATTTAAGATAATTTAAAAGAGCAATAAACTGCTAAGAGCTAGCCTATCAACACAAATGTAGGAGTTAAATAAATATGACCAAAATAATTTTTACAGAATCAAAGGAAGATTTAAATAATTGGAAACATATGCAATATTTTTGGCAGAACCAAATCAACATAGTAAAGATAATAATACTAGTCAAATTAATTTACATATTTAATCTACACTAATAAGAATATTTTATAAAATTAGCCAAAATTAAAACAAAATTCCTATAGAGAAATAAAAGTTTATAATATATTAAGAAGTAATGAAAAAAGTAGAGGTACCAGATTTCAAGTTATATTATAAAATATTTACCACATCTCTTTGGTATTGAATAAAAATATAAAGGAGATTTCACAAATTCACATTTAGTTTAATGCCCAATAAGTGCACTACTAGAGATAACGACTTTAGGGACAGTTAGGTGGTACAGCAGATAGAGCACTGGCCCTGAAATCAGGAAGACCTGAGTTCAAATCCTGCCTCAGACACTTAATGCTTCCTAGCTGTGTGACACTAGGCAAGTCACTTAACCTCAATTACCTCAGCAAAAGGAAAGATAATAACTTTATTTGACAAAAACTACTGGTAAAACTAGAGAACATTCTGGAAACAAACACATTAAAAAATTAATCTGGACTAGCAGCTTCTACCATATTCCACAATAAATTTCAAATGGATAAATGATCTGAATTTTAAAAGCCACACCATTAAAAACAAAAGTCTGTGAATGGAAGATTATATTTTTCACTGATTAGAAAGATGTGAATCTGTTTATTAGGTTTCTATGCCTGGAGAAAGCAGCAAAAAATGCACACATTTTCAAATTCACAAAATAACTTTTAAAGATGCCCATCAATTGGAGAATGGCTGAATAAATTATGGTATATGAATGTTATGGAATATTATTGTTCTGTAAGAAATGACCAACAGGAGGATTTCAGAGAGGACTGGAGAGACTTGCATGAACTGATGCTGAGTGAAATCAGCAGAACCAGGAGAACATTATACACAGCAACAAGACTATACGATGATCAATTTTGATGGACATGGTTCTCTTCAACAATGATGTGATTAAAACCAGTTGTTCAGCGATGAAAATAGTCATATACATCCAGAGAGAGGCCTGGGGGAACTGAGTGTGAACCACAACACAGCATTTTAACACTTTCTGTGAATATTTCCATGCATTTTGTTTTCCTTCTTAGGTTGTTTTTTTCTTCTTCTCTTTCTAGAGCTGATGTTTCTTGTGCAGTAAGATAACTGTATAGATATGTATACATGTATTGTATTTGTCATATAATTTATCCTATTTAGTATGTATTAGATTACCTGTCATCTGGGGTGGGGGTTGGGAGAAGAAGGGGAAAAACTTGGGGAAAAAAAAAGTTTTTGCAGAGGTCAATGTTGAAAAATCACTCATATGTTTTGTAAATAAAAAGCTTTATATATTTAAAAAAATAACTTTTAAAGACAGAATCATTTGAACACAGAATAGAAATGATGATGGGTAGCGCTTGGGAAGAAAGTCACCTGTGTTGCTGCTATGGTGTAGGGGAATAAAGAAAGAAGGGAGTGTTCTAACTGAAAGCTTAGAATTTTAATTAATCATTCTTGCTAATTAGGTGCTAACCTCAGTTGTTTATATGATATGAAGGTCTGCCAATGCTTTCATCACTCCAGGGCAAAGTTCCAGTTGAACTGCTCTACTTATGATTACAAGAATATAAAGCCATTTAATAGTAGTTACAAACTATTTTATGCTGTTTTTTTTAATGATTTGGGAAGAATATGCTGGGTTTATAATTTATTTAGCTTTTTCTTCTGTACCAAAAAAACAAACAAACCACATCCCGCCATCATCCAAAAATAAATAAAAAATGATTCGTGATTCCAACATTATAAAGATGGTCAGGTTTCCAGGCCACTCTACAAAACCTTATTTAACACGTTATAGATGATCTAGAATATGAATAATACAAAATTAGTATTTAGTACAATTAAATTTGACCATTTCTTTCTCAATCACAGAAAATTTATTTGATCATTTCTATATCAAACACAGAAGATTTTTACTTATTAGTTTAGAAGTTTTAATTTCAATAACAATTTCAATAAATTCTAATTAAGAACATTACTAAACATATGCCATCATCCTAGGAACTGAAAAAGATGCTTTGATACTTTGTAGAAAAATCAAATAGATGAATAACTGAAGAAATAAAGTCCCTGGTGGGGTTTTTTCTGCTATAAAATAATTCTACTCTGAAAGTGATCATTTGACAGACAAATAAATATTAAATATAGGCTAAAATACATAGTCTTTTCATATGAGATGTTTGAATGGGTTTAAATCATTCCTCTGTCTAAATCCTCACTTAAAAATATTAGGTTTGGAGATTTTTTTGCCCCTCTTCTGAAGTCATGCAATTTAGATAACAAGTGAGATCATGCCTGTCCAGGAGGCTTGAACAAAACTCTGCTATGAGGATTGGGAGGAGATACAGGAGGAGCTGCTGAAAGGATAGTGGTCAGCATCTTCATCCACCAGATGCAGATGTAATAAGTCAGTAGTACAGAGATAATAAGTCCTCTTGTCAGTAAAATTTTTCCCAGATGAGATTCTTTTTCCTTCTTTGCTTCTATCCAGAATGATGATTTAAATACAAAGTTTCCTATTTCTCTTTTAAGTTGCCTTTTGCTATTTTAGTAGCATTTTAAAGTCTTTTTCCCAAGAGAAAAGATAAGATTGATCTCGATTTTTCTACATGTAAGTCCGTAATTATATTCAGAGAGTTCAAATGAGACAGCTCTTGCTGCTCTACATACATAAAGTTTAACTAGCTGTAAAGTCACTTTTCTGATTTGACAGCAATGGTTGCTTGAGGGTCTGGCAAGCAGTTTCTTCATATGTATTTTATTAATAATCTTATAAGATCCTTAAAAGAGGAAAGGCTTTCCCTGTGGATCGATTGTTGCAGTCACTTGTACCTTCAATCTAAGTTTTATTCTGCTTCACAACTGAGAAATGAGAGGAGGAAAGGAAAGGAAAGGATAGTTTCCAAAGGGAAGGCTATTGGTTAAAATTGGGTCCTGGGGACAGAGATAAGTAGTCTGAGTATTCAGCTCCTCCCATCCAACCCAAGGATGGTTGGGGAGGGGAAGAGTAACCCTCAGTCATCTGTCCATGGTGCCACCTTTTGGTTACATAAGGGTAACAGACTAATATTTCAATATCAGCAACAATCAATACTAAGCTCACAATGTGAAAAGTCATAGAGAAGCCCACTTTTCCAGTATGAATTCTGAAAAACACTCAAAAAGATGCCAAAAAGAATAATGAAGAAGACTGAGGGAAAAACGAAAAGAACACCCATCTAAACTAAAAAGACTAGCAGAAATGGGAAGAAAAGCAGTTCCAAGAAAGCTAGAACAAGTTCAGGTAAACACAGAAACTATCATTTGCACTTATCAAGTTCACAACAACAAATAAATATAAAAGGAAAAAAAGTTTAAATCTATATATAGAGCACTGTGCTGTGTATTCTGAGGTATATGGGTGGAATGGAAAGGAGAGACAAAGATAAACCTTCCCTCCTGAGAATTACAATCTAATAAAAGTATTTTAAACAAATAATTATAATACAAAATAATGAGCTATGAAGGGTACATCTTAGGTAGTACTTGATCTCCCTGGAGAGAAGAATGGATACTAAATGTTGAGATAAGGATAAACTTCGTAAATAAGGTATCATTTGAAATGAGACAAAACATTGCTAAGATTTTAACCAAACCTGAGGGTGATAGGAGAGGTGCATTAAATGAATAAAAGCCAGAATTTAGAGTATATGAGATGTTTAAGGGATTGATGTTGGTAAGCAGAGATGAGTTTAGTAGTAATCAATAATTTCGTGTAACTGGAGCATAAAATAAATGGAGTGAAGCAAGAAGAGATAAAGCTAGATAAAGCTTTGTACTTTAATAACAAAAGAATACAGAGAATGACATGCAACTATATTAAAGGAAGGAAATTAGAAAGGAGAGCTCTGGTTCCAAAAGAGTAGGCATGTCCAGTGGACCTCAGTGTTGTTAAACTGTGGGAATGACACTTCCAAGTACTTAGTTGATGTAGTAGAAACTCCAATAGTAGTAGAGACCCTAATACTTTTCAA
>JAJPUD010019457.1:0-26524 GCA_023553655.1 Myrmecobius fasciatus | reverse complement strand
GATATAAAGCTTTTTATTTACAAAACATGAGTGACCTTTCAACATTGACCTTTGCAAAAACTTTTTTTTCCCAAGCTTTTCCCCTCCTGCCCTCCACCCCCCACCCCTAGATGACAGGTAATCTAATACATGCTAAATAGGATAAATTATATGACAAATACAGTACATGTATACATATCTATACAGTTATCTTACTGCACAAGAAACATCAGATCTAGAAAGAGAAGAAGAAAAAAACAACCTAAGAAGGAAAACAAAATGCATGGAAATATTCACAGAAAGCGTTAAAATGCTGTGTTGTGGTTCACACTCAGTTCCCACAGGCCTCTCTCTGGATGTATATGACTATCTTCATCACTGAACAATAGGAACTGGTTTGAATCACATTATTGTTGAAGAGAACCATGTCTATCAAAATTGATCATCGTATAGACTTGTTGCTGTGTATAATGTTCTCCTGGTTCTGCTGATTTCACTCAGCATCAGTTCATGCAAGTCTCTCCAATCCTCTCTGAAATCCTCCTGTTGGTCATTTCTTACAGAACAATAATATTCCATAACATTCATATACCATAATTTATTCAGCCATTCTCCAATTGATGGGCATCTTTTCAATTTCCAGTTTCTTGCCACTACAAAAAGGGCTACCACAAACATTTTTGCACATGTGGGTCCATTTAGGGGGGAAAAATTTGTAACAGAAAGCTTTGTAAGGGTTAATGTTGAAGAATTACCCATACATATGTTTTGCAAATAAAAAGTTCTAATAAAAGCTGCAAAAAAAAAGTTTTCTGTTTAAATCAGTATTTTTTTTCTTATAAAGACTATTACTTTTTAAACATACATACACATATTTCACAAAAGGAAAAAGTAGAAAAGGAATAAAAAAACACAAGATAAAAAGGCAAAATAACAAAACAGGAAAAAGAACCTGAATGTATTATAAAATAAATATGCTTCTAAAAGAAACTAAACAATGAAAAAAGAGAAAAAATAGCTTTCATCGGTTTTATAGAATCATAAATTTCTAGGCTCTCCAAAAGTTTTGAAAGAAAATTAGATATCTAAACTTTCCACTAGAAGATAGAATTCCACAATATCTTTTTAAAACAATGTTTATAACCTCAAAAACTTGGAATAAATTGTTAAGAAAAAAAAAAGAGGTACAAAGTACAAGGAGTCTAAAAAGTGGCATTACATTTATAAATTACATACAAGCGGCCTCAAACTCTTATCTGGGATATATTATAAAATTTCATTCCTAAATTGATTGTTTGGAAACCTATAACACATTTCCACATTTAGATAATTTTATATATCATGATTTTTTTTTTAGTTGAAAAACTCTTAAACACTAAAAAAACACGAACTTTGTATTACAAAGAACACAGAAAAAGAGCATAGCAAATGAAACCATGATTTTCATTAGTTTATAGATTATAGTTTCTTGGTTCTTTAAAGTGCTTATTAAAATTCAGCTCATTAATTCCAATAGTTGTATTTCTAGTCTCTTTTCCCTCAAACTATTTTCTCTTCTGTGCATTTAAAAAATATTTATTAATGCTTTTTTTTCTTTTTGAAAACACTATTAATACCACCCCTTCTCCAAAATATAAAAAACACCCTCTACAAAATATAGCTTAGTCACACAGAACAGATCCATGTATTTGCTGTATCTAAAAAAGTTTATCTCATTCTCAGTGGCAGGCACAGTTCCAAGGCCAATTTGCAAAAGCTCACTGCAACTATAATGTACCTGAAGCATTTTATTAAATTGTACTATTTTAACTACACCTAAGAATCACTGATATGTAGGAAAATGAACTTTGAATCTGAGGTAGGATGTACAGAACACATTTTACTCTCTCAAGAGTAGAGAAAACAGTAAAATACTCTAGGTATCAGTATTCTACATATGCCTAAAGGAAAGTATTTTTCTACATTTATATGCAAGGTAACTCTCCAGAACAAGGGTTCTTAACCTGGGCTCTGTGAATTTTTTAAAAATTTTAATAATTTTATTTCATAAAATTGATTTCCTTTGTAAATTCTATATCTTTTACTGTATGCCTTTAAAAAACATTATTGTGAGGATTCCACAGATTTCAGCAGGTTATTGCTAAAAGGATCCATGAGGGGGGTGGGGGGGAAGATTAAGAATCCTTTGTCTAGAGCAGTCCTTCCCCAAGTGTTCTGGATTGGTAAATAAATTACTAATTGGGAAGAGAAGAAGCTCTAGGAAGGAAAAGGACTTTGGGATTTAAGACTCTTCTGTTCATGCAGGATTCATTTATTCCATACAATAAGTTAATAAGACTTGCAATAATTCTATTTTGTTTGTACTGATCTTAAATCACAGTTCACTTTTGATAATTCAGAAATAGATTTTAAGTATATCACATATTTAAGTTTACTATTCTACATATGTCAAACTGCCATTTATGTCCCAAAATAACAAGGTTAATGAGACAGAAAGTAGCATTTTATAATTAGTTCAAGGCAGCAACCAAGTAATTACTTCTAATTCCCTATTTTTGGAAAACTGTATACTCCCCAGAATGTTCCCCTAGGATTTCTAAGCATAGGATGGCCTAATCCTACTTCTCAGTGGTTACTTTGTCATTCAAAAGAAAAGCTTAACAATTAAAATAGGGCTAATTCCCACAGAATAACCTGAAACCAAAGTATCAGAATCATCATGAAAACCTTTCTTAATTAACCAAGCACAGAGGATATCTTGCTAAAGGAGTCAGCACATTTACAAAGAATATTATGCAGAAAGTTCAAATTCATGTTCTACAAAATGGCCAACGTTATTGTATCTTGTATTCATACAAGCATACATTCTACTGGCATACTATTAACAAGCAAGTCATGCTTCTAATTTAAGTGTTCGGACATTTATTTTATAAATGTAGAACAACTGTAACCTATAGCACATAATTAGTTTAACCATTCTCATAATGACTAATTTCATATCTTCAAACTCTAAAGTTAGCAACTCTTTTAATATCACCTGAAAGAGAAAAAAAAGACGTAGCCATATAAACATCTGCAGAAAAATTAAAGTTCATAAACATACCTCCTCTGTTTCCATTCTCTTCATCCTATGAAAGAAAAAGCAAAAATAAATCAAGTCTGGTTGTACCATTGAAAATTGAATCGAAAATTTCAGTTTACTTTAAACCAGCAGCTCTCCTTAAGGTTTTTGGGGTGTTTTTTTTGCATTAATTGAAAAACAGGGACTTATAAAAATTTGTGGACTTGACTTATCTTTCCAAAAAAAAAAAAAAGGTTTACCAAAAGTAATATATTCATTCAACTTGAACTGTTACATCAATTTGTTACCAAACCAAACCAAACCAAACTGAATTTGGTACCATAAAGATGTTAGAAAAATAAGAGATCAACAATAATCTTTATGGTATCCCATTTGTAGATCACCTTAAAACAGTTCTTAAATTTTTTATACTGAATAACTTACACATTCACTGTTTTGATTTTAAAAAGTACTGTTAGCTTCATCAATTTAGAGATTAGTAGAAACCTTCTAACAAGGAGATAAAGTCAGTAAGGAATAAAAATCTTCTTGCCCTGACATCCCACATGTAAGCTGGACCAGGTGAGAAACTGCTACCTCCTCTTCAATGTCACTTCCAGCACGCACATCCCTGGTCACCTCCATTCAGCAAACTCTTCTACTTTTCAAGTTCATTCCCTTTCAATGTCCTGTCCTAGCCAAGTTCCCATGCAGAAGTTGGTCAATCTCTCTCCTTTCTAAAGGTGTTCAGGACCTAGATCTGTGCCATTTCAACCACTGCCTTTATATCTGGGGACTTGTATTTACTTGCTGTCCCCTCAAATACCCTTGTTTTCTAGTTCATTAATCTCTTCAACTGCAACTGCAGAGGCCACCTCAGGCACACACAGCTCTTGCTATCACTTACTAGACTTCCACCGTGACAATCTATTACTCTGAAATTCCTTCACTGGACCATAAATAACCACCTGTTCTTTCAGCTTTGATACGATGACTGGAAGGATGATGGTTATCTTGTACAAAATGTTAAATTAGGAAGAAGGGGGAGTTGGTTTTGAGGAAAAGATAGTTATTTTGGACATGTTGAGTTTGAGAAGCCTAATAGAAAGAGGAGCTGGAAATATCTAAAAGGCAACTGGTGATCCAAGAGTAGGCTCAGGGAAGAGTAAGGCTGAGGATACATACAGATCTAAGAAATCTTCCACACTGCAATAGTAATTGAATTTAGTGAGATGAAGAGATTATCTAGAAAAAATGTAGAGGGGGAAAAAAGGATGAGTTCTTTGCATACTTTAGAATGTGAGTTCCTTAAGCAAAGAAACTTGCTTTATATTTACTTCAGTTTTTAAAATGCATCTAAGAGCAAGGATTGCAACAGAAAGGCCAAACTTGAGAAAGAATAATTAAATGGGGCCCAGAGAAAACTGGCACCAAAAAAAAAAAAAAGAGTAAAATGGAGATTGACAAATAGATAACATATGAAGATAATAACATTTGGTAATATTTGGATAAAGTGAACTTCAAAAGAGAAGAAATTGAATGCTGACAATAAAAAGAGAATCTGGAAACAGCAGAAGAGGACAAAACATATTATAACAACAACAATCACTAGCATTTATGTAGCACTTTAAGGTTTGCAAAATGTTATACAAACATTAGCTCCTTAATGCCCTGGAGAGGTAGTTGTTGTTATTCTCCCCATTTTACAGAAGAGGAAACTGAATTAGATAGTGCCTAAGGCCTTATAGCTTACTAAGTAAGTGTCTGAGACCATATTTGAATTCAGATCTAACTAACTCCAGGTCCAGAATTCTATCCACTACAGCAACTAGCTGTTCTAATCTAATCCATGAGTATTCTTCCATCTCAGACCATTGTACTGGAAAGGACAGCCAGGGATACAATGTCTTTTGGGAGCAAGTCAGGTCTTTGTAAGAGCCAGAAAAGAGAATGGGAGAAGAGGTCTGAGGTGAAGTTTACTGACAAAAGAGTATGAATTCCACTGGAATACTATGTCAGTAGATACTATGGTGGTTCAAATAGAAAGCAGGAATGATTATGCATTTTTAGAATTAAGCGAGTAAGCAGTAAGGGTTTGGTATCAGCAGGATGGGGAAAGTAGTACTTTCTGATTGATGCTGCCAGCCTGAAAAATCATTCTAATAGCAAAGATAGTTGTCAGTCCTTTTAAGGTCTGGGCCAGATATTAGCAGCCTTTCCTACAGACAATGTCCTAGAAACAAGAGGTATTAATACCTGAGTCTCTGGTCTTGGGCTAGATAAGGGCTTTTTTGTTGAAGGGCTAAGAGGCAAGTTACCTGAGTGAAGATTTGGTCTTGGGTCTAGTCTGGCTTGCTAACAAGAGAGCTAAGCTATAACATTGAGGCAGCAGTAGCACAAATTATTAAAGGGAGAGTATAATAGAACTGATCACAGTACAATGGCTAACTTGAGCCAAATATTCACGTCAGTAAGTTGTCTGATAAGTGGACTCAAGAGGTCTTATTCTTTGTGTTTTTTAACACCAACTTTAAAAAACAAACAAACAACAATAACAAAAAATCAGCTTAGAAACAAACATAATTTTATGAACTAAAAACATAAGTTAAATTTCTCTTCCGTACATTCTATGCAAGGCTGGACTACTTGCTTTCTCTTTCTTCTATACAATCAGCACTTTCCTGCCTCTGCAACAGCTTTTTCCTATATGAAATGCTCCTTCCCTTAATAACATGTAGAGCCTTTAACTTAGCTTAAAATTTCTTAAAATCTCAATCAAATGCCACCTCTTCCAGGAAAGCTTCCCAGAATCCAAGTCAATGATACTATTTTCCCATTTGGACTTCATGGCTTTTGGCTCAAGCTTCTGATGCTCAATTCTAACATTATTTCTGTGTGTAACCCTCCCAGCCCCCCTAACTCTCCTATGCTCTAAATTCTTCAGGGCAGGGCTTTATCTTATCTAAATTCTGCATTCCTCCACACACCCCAGCACAGTATTCTGTGAGACAGACACAATAAACAATGAACTAAATATTAACTTTACTATTGTAAAACTTGTTTGGACAGAGTATCTGTAATGAATGAAAATTAGGCTGAAACTTCAGTTCAACAATTTCCGAGAGTAATGTTTCCCTTTCTTTCTTTCTCTTTTCACTTTGGTGACATTTTTAAACATACTATACATACATATCTATCTATTCACACATACATATATACAATAAAGATTCATTAAAATATTTAATAATTTCATCTGCTTACTATGCTTTAAAAAAGTGTAATAGTCTAAACCCTTCTAGAAGATGCAAGTACAAAATCGAAGTCAACATTTCTAAATTCCAATCTCAATCAAAGATACTTTAAAAGTTGATCCTAGGAGTGTTAAGGACCTGTTACAGATGATCCAGCAATTTTTGAAGCAGCTATCATCCTACAACTAACTCTTTAGAAGACAGAAAGAACAAATTGCAGTCACTTAAGACTTTTCCAAAATTCTTTAATACCCCCATTTCAGATTCCCTTAAGAACCAATCAACAAAAGCATAAATTAAAAAGAATTTGTACCAAAAACAAAAACAAAAACACCCAACACAAATAAAGACATTTCCATATTTTTCTAAAATCAGATTTCACACTATTTTATAGTCAGTATTAGTAAAGCAGGGTGCAAGGCACACCAGTGGCTGTAATCCACTTTAGTGAGGAACTATCTTTTAGGACTTAACATGTTACTCCAGTGCTTCTGGATGATAAAAGGTGACTTCAGATCCTTGAAGATCATAATAGAGAAGTAAACTCTGCACAGGTATTGAAACAGCCTGGAAAAGGAATTCAATTATGGTTCCAATGACCAGTTATATTTTCTGGCTAGGCATCAGGTTGGCTAAGTAAAGAAGTACTCATCACTAGGTTTAGCCACAATGTGAAAAACACAGCATTACTATTATTACAGCTCCAAAAATCTCTAATTTCTGATTCTAATGTTTTAATTTCAGTATACTTAAATATTTTCCAACCAGATTCTAGCTGCTTAGGATTAATGGAAATTAAATACTAGAAAAGAAAAATCAAGGTACAAGAGATCCTGAAGGAGAAAGATTTTGGAAAATCCAGTAAAATTCTTAATAGAAGGATAAAAGTACATTTAAGAACAGAGCTACAATCAATTATTTACGTCTCATTACATATATTTTAGGGTTAGGATTATGACTCCCAAAGATATATAACATTTTTAGAAGAATGACAGGTTTGTTACCAATATAAAATTCACATATAAATAAAATTCAAAATGTAGAGACCAAAAAGTAAAAACAAATGAGATAAAATAGACAGAAAACAATAGATACAGAAAAATAAAGCAACTTTTCCCCTTGTATATACCCAATTCTAGTTATTTCTCTCTTACCTTACAGGAAATATGAATAGCAGACTCAGGGGGATAAACAATAAAATGCCTTAATGTAAAACCAAAGCCTTGAGATGTTCTCTTCAACATAACCGTTTTTGGACCCGGCCAAGAAAACATTTCATCTTCAGATGGTGATACTGTTTCACTTTGGTCTTTTCCATCTTTATTTTTTGCTACCTAAAATGAATGAAAAAAAAAGAAAAATTTTGTTTTACTAATACAGTTTTGATACTTTAAAAAAATCATAATTTCATGATATCCAGATCCTTTTCACCTAAAAATAAGCAAACATAAAGCAAATCACTGAAACACCACCATAAAACAATTTCTACAAATTCTTCTAGTAGAAAGATCTGCATCACCAAATCTCCAATGACCCTGATTAAAGTATAAAAACAATACTGTACTTTAGATATATTTAGAGATAAATCCCTATCCATTCATTACTGACACATTTCACAAAGTACACAACTTTCAAAATCAACTCCCACCCCCACTCTTTTGCTAAGATCAACAAAGAACTTCATCAAGTAATGACACAATTTAGTCATTAGTACATGGCCCATCAATAAAAAAGAAAATAATAAAAAGAAAACAATTACTCAAATTATAATAGTCATATAATACAAAGTCCCAAGAACTGCAAAAGAAAAAGTTCTTCCTCTGCCCAACCTATGGTTTTAACAGGAACTAACCAACTGAACACCTCACTAACAATAAATTTTCAATTCCCATTCTTTAAAATGTTATTTCATCCTCAAAATCCTGAATATAAATTTCACTTTTTTTTCAAAATTCTGAAAAAAAAAAGCTTTTATTTTTTTTAACCTACTTCCAGGATCCTATTTGTGTCCACATTTAAAAGAGCAAATGAAATGACTTAAATAAAAATAACCCTCCCAAAAGATAAGCTGATTTCTATAGATTAATCATTACACATGGAGATTCTCAGCATACTGACACAGATTGTCCTCAGAATGCTTTGAAGAAAAATAATTTTTTAAGGAGTTAAGTGTAAAAACTGTACTTAATATTATACAAAAATTAAAAGTATTACATGACAAACTATTGCAATTGAATTAAATTTTTAAAAAAATTAAAAAAAATGGCATTGGTCAAATTCATCATATAACATCAAAAAATTAAAGCAAAAATTCAGTAAAAAATTCTAAGGCTATTCCCAGCATTTCACTTTAAACAGCAACATTAAGTTTTGACTAACAAAACTAAAGTATACTCAATGATTAGAAACCTTTTGTAAATGATCCCACAATTGGCTGAAGGGTATAGGAAATAAAATCTCATTGTGTTTACTGTTTGTACCTACAGAAAAATTTACTTAACTAAGACACAAAATAGTATCCTTAGGTTCTCCTCCAATATGAAATTCCCTATAAATACATCATAATTACGTAACAGTATTCTTTCAGCAAAATTTTCTGGATACGAGTCATGTAACACTCTATACCAAGATAAAGTCAAAATGGATTCATGATTAGACATTAAAGATGATTATATTATTAACAAATTAGAAGAGCAAAGAATGGTTTACCTGTCAGATCTTTGGAGAAGGGAAGAATTTATGTCTAAAGAAGAACTAGTAAACATTATGAAATGCAAAATGGATAATTTTGATTACATTAAATTAAAAAAGTTTTGCACAAGCAAAAGCAATGCAGAAGGAAGCATTTTTTAAAGCCAGTATTTCTGATAAAGGGCTCATTTTTAAAATAGAGAAGTGAGTCAAATTTATAAGCATACAAATCATTTTTCAATTGATAAATGGTAAAAGAATTTCTTCAGATGAAGGAAGTCATATGAAAAAAATGTTCTAAGTCACTATTAATTAGAGAAATGCAAATTAAAACAACTAAGAGGCACTACACCTCACATCCTGGCTAAGATGACAGGAAAAGATAATGATAAATGTTGGAGGGAATGTGGGAAAACAAACGTGAATTGTGAAGTGATCCAGCTATTTTGGAGAGCAATTTGTAACTATGCCTGAAGACTATATAAAACTTGCATACCCTCTGAACCAGCAATGTGACTACTGGGGCTGGCTGATGGGGGAAGGATCCACATGCTCTTTTGTGGTAGCAGGAAATTGGAAATTGAGCAGATGCCCATCAGTTGTCTGAAAAAATTACAGTATATGAATATAATGGAATATTATTTTTCTGTAAGAAATGATGAAAAGACTGATTTCAGAAAAACCTGAAGAGACTTACATGAACTGATGCAAAGTAAAGTGAAAACCAGGAGATATTAAATACAGTAAGAGCAAGATTATGTGATGATCAACTATGAAAGATGTGGCTTTTCTCAGCAATACATTACTAATGTATTACTGATAATTTTAATACAGTTGGGATGGAAAATACCAGCTGCATACAGAGAGAGAACTATGGAAAGTGAATGCAAATCAAAGCATACTATTTTCACTTTTTTTTGTTTGCTTTTTCCCTTTTGTTCTGATTTTCTTTCACAACATGCCTAATAAATATGTTTAAAATGACTGTACATTGGATTGCTTGCTGTCTTGGGGGCAGAGGGAGATGCTTCATGCATCTTACTAATTGTAGAGGGGTGTGTGTGTCCTCTATTTCATCTACAAAGTTCAGTGGAAGACCATCAGCACTCTGGACTGGCCCTCACAGAGTGTCTCTTAGAAGGCCTGCAAAGGAGGCACACTGGAATGAAAAGGCATGAATGAGTTATTAAGGATAAGATTCATACATTCATCAAAGTAGTTCCACACTTAGTGGAGTAACTTGAACATTTACAAGTACCTAACATGTCACAAATTAGGACACAGATGCTAAGAACAAAGCCAGCCTCTCATAACAAGCAAGGAAGAAGGGGTTCCCTTCTGATTGGGTACATCTGAAAAGGCAGCACATGAGGTGAGATGTGAAGCAAGTAGAGATTAACAAAATGTTACATTTAAAACATAAAATGTGAAGCAGACCCAGCAGAGGATTGTCACAGACCCAAGGCTTAACATGTACAAATGTACACAGAACAGCAAAGCAAGCATCGTTTGTGATCTAGTGTGGCTGAAGCACACAGTGCATGAAATAAAGTCTGAGAAAGCAGGATTGGACTTAAAGGACATGAGTGCTGCAAAGATCCTGGGGTGGCCATCTCTGAAGAACAGAAAGAAGTCTCTATGTCTTTGGCAAGCAATGGGGTCCCCGAGAATGTTTCTGAGGAAGGGGTATTGTGATTAGCAAGTATGTACAATAAGCACATTACTCATTAGTTGATATAGTTCCAAAAATAGTAGCAATAGCAATAAGATAAAGGAAACTGTAAGTACAGAGAGAGGAATAGTTTTGCTCCACTTTGTCTATTTGCGGATGGCATGATAATTTAATAAGAAAATCCTGGAGAATAAACAAACTAATTCATACATGAGTTTTAGAGCAGTTTTAAACTATAAGATAAGCCCTAAAAAATCAAAAGGTTTATTGTTGATTTTTAATATACAATAATAAAGAAACAGGAGGGGAAAAGCAGAGAATGAAAGGGAAGGAAAAGGAGCATTCATTAAGCACTACACTAAGTGCCATACACTTTACAACTATTGCCTCTTTTGATCTTCACTACACCCCTGGGCTGTTACTATCATTCTAATTTGATGAGTAAGAAAACTGAGCTAGATAGAGCACTTAACTAACTTGCTCAAGAGCATAAGAAGAAATCTCAAAAGGCTTCATGAAGGATGTGGTATCTGATTATTCAAGAAGAAAGATAATCATTCTAAGAGGTTACATTAAAGAAAGAGTGAATTTTAGGTATGGGGGCGGGAGGAGAAAAGAAGACCAAATAGGAGTTGTAATCTCAAGTAAAAGGGAAGAGGTGTCAAAGTTGCTGGAAGTATAGGACATTTGAAAAGGAGTAATTTTAAGACTGAAAAGTAGGTAGAAATAAAGAAAAAACTATTTATACACAGAGATCTACCTATAAATACACACAAGTGTAATAAATATGTATACAATATACATATTTTGTGTGTAATTTTCTTTTCTTTTTCTTTTTCTTTTTTTTTTTTGGTTGAGGCAATTGGGGTTAAGTGACTTGCCCAGGGTCACCGAGCTAGGAAGTGTTGAATGTCTGAGGCTAGATCTGAACTCAGGTTCTACTGACTTCAGGGCTAGTGCTCTACCCACTGCGCCACCTAGCTGCCCCTGTGTACATTAAAAAAAAAATCAGCTTTTATCTTTTATTATGGTATCTTTCAACTTTGATTTTTTACACAACCATCTTGTTATGGAATCTTTCATGGATATCAGAAAAGCAAATTTTAGTACCCCACAATTTAATTCCTATTAATTTTTCTTTCAAAAGTACACTTGTAAATATGATTTCTTGTTTCCATCTTATATTCATGTTATCTCAACATATGTATTTAGGAAATCTTTATTTACAGAAGACATTTATTTTTAAGAGATCCTCTCTATGAGGATCTAGTGTTCAAAGACGTTAGATATTAATTCAGAGAACCAGAATGTAAATTCTTAGCTCTGTATTTCCTATCCGTATGGTCTCAGGCATGTCATTTTTATCATTACTTTGGAAAAAGATAAAAATGGCATAGCATACTTAATAAATTTGCTGCTAACCTATTAGATGACAAAGATGATCTCTTAAGTTTCTTTCCATTTCTATTTTCTACAATCCTGTGATTCAAAAAGATTTTAGGCTATAATGTTGGACCAAATCAAGTAAGCTGAGATTTAAAAGGACAAATGGAGTTCCTATACACAAAGTACAAGAGGAGAGAGACATGGCTCAACTGTGGTTCATCTGAAAAAAAGGACTATGGGTTTTGGAGAACTTTAAGCTCTATCAATAAATCAACATTGATAAGGTTAGTGGCCAAAAGCTAGCACTACACTGCCTCATCTTCAAGAAGCCTTATGTCCTGGACAAGAGAGATTTAAAAAAAAAAAAAAAAAAAATCCCACTACAGAGCTCTTGATTGGTTCCAGGTAACAACATTTGGAGGACATAGATGACTAAGAATGCACATAAGAGAGAACACCCAAGACAAGAAGATTAGAAACCATATACTATACTATGGTTGAAGGATATTTAACACAGAGAAGAAAAAATGAAAAACCTTAGTGACATTCTTAGATATTGAATGGGTATCATGAAGAACAGGGGAAGAGCCTTAATTAGAAGTAATGGTTTCTAATTTTGGCAGTTAAAAGAGCACAGGTTTCCGGGCCCAGCAGTACTACTTGAGGCATAATAATTTGTAAAGGAGGCAACCCCACATCCCAAGAAAATTCATGACTCTGATAGTACCATCAATTGCCTCATTTGAGGGCAAAAGGTAGAAAGAGGTAAGGACATGGCAATATTTATTTCAAACCTCAGGGCACTTAGACACAAGCTGTTGCCCCCTTTATGGAATGCTCTCTCTACTCAACTCTTCTCTCTTTTCTTTAAGACTCAGAAGCCCACAAGTTATATTCATCTTCTCAATGAAGCAGTTAATTCTCTTCCTCTGAAAATTAGATTTATTTTGTTTTCTGCAAAGTCATATCCCGTCCTCCACCAACAGAATGAGTCCCCTGTGGTCAAAGACTACTTCATTTTTGACTTTGTAATGCCAGCACCTAGCATACTACCTTATATATACTATATGTTTAATATAAATTCAATTGAATTGAGGAAGAGAGGAGAAAGGTTTTAATATCTATTACAAGAATGATGACAGAGCATAAAGCTGAGATTTAAGAAAATGTCTATGTAACAATAAGAGCCCAGCTGAAATTGGATTAAAAGTAATTTGCAGTGGATCCAATTCAACAGTTTTCAGTATCTTGGGGATAAGAACAAAGAAAGTAGATGATGATAATGATCTGGGTTGAAGACCAGCAGGTGAATGATAGAAGGAAAAGGACTTTGAGGATTCCAAAGGTGGTAGAGATAAGTGTGCAGAGTTTAACTGGTTAATAACAATAAGGTCTAGAAGGAAAGGGTAGCCAGAATAAAGTTAATAGACAAGGAAAACAAGATAAAACAAAAGATCTGGAGATCAGGAGATTTGATCTTGAGGTGGCAAAAGCAGAATGGTTTTGAACAATGATAAGATCAAAGATTTGACTCCTCATTGGGTAGGTGAGGAAGAATGAAAATAGTTCATGGAAACTGAAAAGGATGATGAATGGGACTAGGATATTTAAGGGAATATCTAAGTTCCCAAGAATGAGGGCAAGGATTGGGTATGATAACAAAAAAAAAAAAAAAAAAAAAAGGAATGAGCTCCAAAGAGGAGAAGGATAGAGTGTGATGGCAAGAGATAACAGGGCTAGAAGTGGCAGTGGGAAAAAGGAACAAATCAAGTACCCGTCTGTCTCTACAAATGAAATGTCTTTCAAAGAAAAGTGACATATCTGTGAAAGGCAAGAAGAGGCATCAAGGAATTTATAAATAACAGAGAAAAAGTTACAGAGGACATAGCAGAAAAAGGCAAAGGAAGATATTAACTAGAAAAAGGATGTTGTCATTTTTCAGTAATGTCTGAAACACTATGACCCCATTTGGGGTTTTTGTGGCGAAGATATTGAAGTGATTTGCCAGTTCCTTTTTTAGCTCATTTTATAAACAAGGAAACTAAAGCAAATAGGCAGAAGGACTTGCCCAGGGACCATAGCTAGTAAATAAATTTCTGAGACCAGATTTGAATTCAGGAATATGCATCTTCCTGGCTCCAGATCAGTACTATCTACTGTGCCACCTAGCTGACAATTCTAAAAGAAACAATTATCAAACAACAAGCATTCTTATTTTCACACTTATTATATAAGCATTAATAACAGGGAATAAATAAAAAAATCTAAAAGTGGAAACAAAAACATTAAAAATTCACTTTTCTTCATTTTTATCTTATTATTTTATCTATCCCCTCATATCAACCTCTCCCCATTGCTAGCAAGCAGTAAAATACATGCTTAATTACATTTCCCCTACTAGTTTCTTTGGTGCAAGTAATTCTCAAAGGTAAATATCCCCTTAAAAATGTGGCTAATGCATTTATTAGTATCTGTACTTTGATCAAGTTTATTTAAATGTGCTAATGCTCTATGCTTGTGGAGATAAAAATCAGAAGCAAGAACCTTTATTTTGTTTTGAGGTCCAGAATTAAATTAATTTGATTTTTATATTTGGCTTTTAATTAATTTTTCCCTATGGCTAATAGCTTTTAAAAAGTTGCTCACCTCTGAATTAGATATTATAATACAGTAGCTTAAACTATGATTATCTTTGATGTTAAAAAATATAACACCACTTTATTTGTAGAACATTAATCCTAGAATAAATGTATATTCCATGAAGTGAAAACAATTTAGGGACACAAAAAGTGCTTTAAAAATAGCTGAGGCTGGGGGGCAGCTAGGTGGCACAGTGGATAGAGCACCAGCCCTGAAGTCAGGAGGACCTGAGTTCAAATCTGAACTCAGACACGTAACAGCTGTGTGACCCTGGGTAAGTCACTTAACCCCAATTGCCTCAGCAAAAAAAAAAAAAATAGCTGAGGCTGAGAGGACTTAAGTATGGTCAATTTATGTATCACAGGCGCATCAATTCACACTTTAAAAAAATACTGTTCGTTTCCATACTGTTACAAAAATATCTACACAGAGAAAACACATTTGCTCTTTTGCCATTTCCAAACTGTATCTAACCTGAAATTTCTCAAGATAACAATAGCATGCAGTGATTAAAATTTGGTTGCTCAGAGAAGTTCATCAGTGTAATGCGTCAGCTTGGATTCTGGACAATGGACAATGCTCCCGAGCTTTCCCAGTCATTGACTGAGTAAAACAAGGCTGTGTTTGCTCCCATATTTTTTTTTTTAGCATGATGTTTTCAGCCATGTTGTCAAACACATTCTTGAGGACAGGCAAAGTCACCTATTGAACTGATGGTAAATTCTTCAACTTGAAAAGGCTGCCAAGCTAAGACTAAAGTGGAGGGAGTGTTGGTGCATGATCTTTTGTTTTAGATGATTGTGCATTCAATGCAGCTTCTGAAGCTGAGATGCAACAAAGTATGGATCAATTTTCTGCTGCATGGGCTAAGTTTGGCCTAACAATAACAAGAAAATCCAGGTCTTCCATTAGCCAGCACCACCATCCATATGTTACAGCAAATGAATGTTGTGGATAAGTTCACTTACCTTGGCAGGATACTTTCCACAAACCTAGCTCAGTCTTTAGAAGGTGCTGAAGGAAAATGTGGAAGAAGAGAGGTATTAGACTATCTTAACTGACGGCCTACAGAGCCACTGTGCTGACTTCATTGTTGTATGCAGGTAAAAACCTGGATAATATACCAGCACCATACCAAGAAACTGAATCGCTTCCATTTGAACTGTCTTAGGAAGCTTCTGAAGATCACCTGGCAGGATAAGATAGCAGACTCTGAGGTCCTTTCAAAAACTCAAAGGCCAAGCATTCTGCACTGTAACTCACTCTAATATAGTGATGTCATTTTGGTCTTCTTTGAGAACAAAGGATAACACCAACCAACATGAATCTGCATACATATACATATATACAAACAGCTCCTCCTCCTAAATGATTAAACTTGAGAATCATTTACTGCATTACTAAAATCATGTGGTAAGCCAGAAACTGCCTATGATGTTTGTTGTCATTTTAGAGTAGAAGGTCCCATTAATTCTGACACTATGCCTACAATTCAGGTGGCACAATGCCCTATCTAGGTCTCATCCCATCACTAAGGAGCTGTGTGATCTTGGTCAAGTCAACTTCTCTGGGCAATGTTTCCCATCTATAAAAATGAGAGAGATGTACTAAATGGCATTTAAGTATATCCCACTTCTAACATTCTAAGATGTGAGTGGGTGGAGCTTTAGCTTACAATTTCATGAGCCAATTCAGCCATAAATTCACTCCCCAAGGAGATGAATAAATAATAAAGCAAATATAGATAGATATGTGATGGAATTACATGTGTTGTTTTTACAATGGAGCATAACTGTAATGAAATAACAAATATTTAGCCAAGCACAGATCACTAATATTTGCATGTATTTTTAAAAAACAAATACTTCAGAACAAAGTTTAAAGAAACAGAGGAAAATTAAGTAACTTTTCCAATCAACTTTATTTTAAATTACTGCTTAACTATAGTAGTACTAGAACTCTCTCTCACACACACAATGTACATATAATATCCAGTGTCATATAATTTTTTTGGTTTTTCTTTGAAGAAATAGTTGATGTTTGTCAAATTAATAGTTATTAAAGAAAATTTTGAAAAATTAACACTTATCTTTAGTTTGCTTTAATCCCACTTAAGAGGGCAGGACCCCTTCCTCATCCCTCAACCCTTTTTTTTAATTGAGGAAACCAGATTAAGTGGGCTTGCCCAAGGTCATATAGCTAAGTGTCAACTACCTGAGGTCACATTTGAACTCAGATCCTCCTGACCCCAGGGCCAATGTTCTATTCACTGTACCACCTAGTGGCCCCTTATCCCTTTTTTTAAAAAAGTGATTTGGGCACCAGAAAGCTTGTATAATTATTCAACAACTGTAGCAAGTCTCTAAATGGTATATTAGTTATCCTAGAGAATTTAGGATTCAAGCCATCTCTTTACCACTGACATTCTATGTCAACTTGAACAAAACTTGCAAAAAGTACAAGGTTGCTACCAATATCAAATGTGAGAATGGATGTAACAAAGGGGCCATTCTTGTTAATCCCCACCCCTCCCATTTTTTACATTTGCAACCTCAATCAGGAGACACCCTCCTCCATCTTTACTTCTTCCTAGATATGGTTTCTTTACCATAGCCTTCAAGTTGGCCCAGGACTTGCTTACCCTAAAAAGAAAAAACAAATCTTCACTAGATACCAGTCCCCTCCCCCCACAATTCCCACTCCCACAAAGCTATCAAGCTCTTCTTTCTTAAATTCCTACACAAAGCCATCTACTTTTGCTGCCTTAACTTCCTCTCCTCTCACTTATTCCTCAACCCTTTGCAATCTGGCTTCTGACCTCATTACTCAACTGAAACTTTTTTCCCCCAAAGTTACCAATGACCTTTTAATTCTAAAATATGATAACCTTTCCTTAATCCTTGCCATTCTTGACCTCTGATACATCCAGTTGACAATGCTAAACACACTTTTCTGGGATATTATCTCCTCCAGCTTTCCATGACAATACTCTCTTACCTATCTGACTGCTCCTTCTCCATCTCCTGACTATCTCCTCATTCATATCAGACCCCTAACCAAATATTCACCAAAGTTCTATTCTAGCCCCTCTACTTATTTCCTCTACATTCTCCCCTAGAAAACCACAGGTTTAATCATCATCTTTGAGCAGATCACTCAAAGATCTATTCATCTCACTCTTCTCTCCTGCAGATTTAGTCTTTTCTCATCAATTGACCACTGGACATTTCAATGTGGATGTCCTAAAGACATCTCAAACTTATCATGTCCAAATCTAAACTCATTCTTTTCCTTCTAAATTTTCCCTTCTTCCAAATGTACCTATTTCTGATGAAGGGACCATCATCATTCCCATATCCTAGTTTTGCAATCTCGGCACAATTCTGGACTCCTTCTCACATACCAAACAATGGGGACATCTTGGCTGTCTCTACCACAACATACTTTGTTTGCAATCAACTCCTCTTTATTCATCCATCTACAGCCTTAGTGAAGTTTCTCAGTCTCTCTTTGCTAGATTAATGTCAACGCTGTCCAAATTGGTTTTTCTGTCTCAAGTACTCCCTGACTCTAGTCTGCCTTATGAACTTCTGACAATAATTTTCATTGAGCATCAATCTGACTCTGCCACTCCCCAATTCAACCCATTCTAGTGGTTTCCTGTTGCTTCTAGATTAAAATATAAACTCCTCTATTTAGTTTTGACTATCCTTCTCAATCTAGTCCCAAGTCATATTTGGCCTCATTCCCTCACCCATCCTTTTCAATTCAGCCAAAGTGACCTTCTTCCATTATTCACAAATCTTGATTTCTTTTTGCCTCAGCCATTTTGCATAAGCATTTTATATATGGAATGAACTCACCCCTCCCCATTAAGCCCCCTTTAACATGCAGCTCAAGTACCACCTTCTAAGTGAAGTCTTTTTTGATTTCCTAGATTTCTGCAAGTACCTTCCCTGCCTAAGTAATTATAATTAACTACTTCATATTTATATGCATTTATTCACACATTTATTCTGCATATACTTATGTGTTCTTCCTATGACATCCATTAGAGTATAATTTTTTTTACAAATATAGACAATTTTATTTTCTATTTTTCCCAGGGCCCGGCACTGAATAAATGCTAATTGATTGACTGACTGAAGCCAAGTTGCGAAGGCTTTAAAAATAAAACAGAATTTGTATGTGACCCTAGAGGCAACTGGGAACCACTAGAGCTTATTGACTCAAGGTCATATTTCTGCTCCGGGGAACCACTTTTGCAGCTGTGTGCAGGATAGGTTGGGGAAGGAAGGGAACTGAACCAAGGAACCTATTTAAGATACTAACTGTAATACTCTGGGCTACAACTGCAGAGGGCCTACAATAGGGTGTGGTTACATGAGGACAGAGGGGAAGGGTTTGAGAGGTTGCAAAGGTAAAATCCACAAGACTAACAAGACTGGGAAGCTGACTGGATCCTGGGAAGGCGAGAGGGAGGAGTGAAGAGTCAAGGACACTTGAGCAACCAGACCAGGGTGGTACCTGATACACAAATAAGCAAGTTTAAAAGAGGGATGTGGAAGGGAGATTCATTTGGAAGTGTCTAAAGAAAACGTCTGACCTGGTAATGTGGGGCTGGAGCTGTGGGTCATCTGACTGACAAGGACACCTAAACTCTAGGAGGTGTGATGAGGTCCACAAGAGGTCTATTGTGCAGGAGGTCACTAGAGAGAACAGTGTTTCCAAAAACTTTTTCTATCATCAGGCATTATGCAAAGGCATAAGGGGGAAAAATGGCATTAATACAGCACTTTACAAATATTACCTCATAAAATCCTCACAATTCCCATTTTAATAGATAAGGAAACTGAGGCAAGCAGAAATCACACAGCTAGTAATAGTCTGAGACTAGATTTAAACTTATCTTCCCAACTCCAGATCCAGCACTGTCTCTAATTTGCTATCTACTTGCCTATTTTATTATATATATATATATATACATATATATATATATATTTGTTATTATTCTTATAAATTCAAAAGTAGTGTTTAACTCAGGCCATGACTGAATTATCACAAATTTTGGAGGGAAAAAGGTTTAAATTAGTCATTGCTCATTAATTTAAGTAAGTTTTAGCACATTTATAAGATAATACTAATAAATTATCATGATTTGATCTATTTCATATATTAACTTAACCATTCAAGTGTTTTTTTAGCAGTAGTGATAAGCTTGAACTGAATCATCCTCATATTCCTTATATAACTGAGATCCCTTTAGGATCCAAATCAAAGACATGTGTAGCCCAGCCCAATGGTGCTCATTAGTGAATAGCACCCACAGACAGTAACAGTCTTTCTTTCATGTGAAGCTAAATGGCTTACTATTTTAATCAATGCACACATCTCTGATGACCATATTTTACCAAGATTATGCTTTATCAGTGATGGCAAGTGATGGCACAAATCTGAATTTGTTTCAGGGCAGTACCTGGGGTAGTAGGCCCGAAATTAGAAGACCTGGTTTCAAATTCAAACTGGTTGTGTGGTTCTTACTCTTTATTTGCCTCAGTTCCTCAAGTATAAAAAGGAGATAACAAGAGCTCCCACCTCCCAGGGTTGTTGGGATGAGATCATCTTTGTAAGGTGCTTAGCACAGTGCTTGGTGCATAGGAAGCATTGTATGTTACCTATATTAATAACATGATCATTCATATATATATAATATATATATATATAGGATGTGGATATATATGTATACATACATATGCAGAATGACACATCTATAAAATCTTAATGCCTCATTTACTCAATTCTGTCAGTATATCAGAGATAATGTCAGTATGACTTGGTAAATCAAATTGATTCCATCACACCATAATATATATTCCCTATTACTATTATACTTAAAATCCATTCCTCACATCAGTGGTTCCCTACCCTTGGATCATCTTTTTGATACTCATAGAAAATGAAGCAATAGGATCTACAAAACTTAACAACTGAATAATCACTCCAACACAAAATCCAGTAACAATCACCTTCCTATAATTTTCAAAACTGGTAGGAAAATGTTATCAAGGGGGGAAAAAGGCCCATGGAATCCTATTCCTGTTTTCTGTTGGGTCTGCTAAAACATCACAAGATCATTAAAACTAAGAATGTATAACTATATCCATCTGTTTATATTCACAGCAAAAATATTTAATAAGTTCTGTTACCTAGATCTAAATGCACAGAAAAGCACTCTATTGTCCTGGCACCACTGAACAAATTATATTTAAGGTACTTAATGACATATTTTCTTCATGTCCACCATAATCAGGAAGCAGGGCATCAGGGGAGGCAGCATGGCACCTGAGAAGACTTTCATTTGTTATCAAAACCCTAGTTTCAAATCCCACCTATTCATTGTATGACTGTGAACCCTTCTTTGGGCCTCATTCTGTTCAACTATAAAAATGATGGGACTGATCTAAATCTATGATCTCATGATTTCTCTCACAGATATACCAGTGCTGTTAAATGCACATCATGCAACAGACTGGTACAAAACAGGTATAAGTCCATTTTAGGAGAAATACTGGAAGGGCTACTACAAGCACAGGAGATACTCAAGTGAAAGTTTTAATCTTTTCTTATTTATTCTTCCTTCTCTTTTCTCCTCTATTAACTCCCTTCCCCTCTATTTCCAAAGTCTCATTCCTGCCCGTAGCACCCATCATTTTAAAATATTATCCAGCTTACTAGAAGTCCTTTTTGTGTTCCCACTACTTTACTACAGTATGTCTAATAGATACCTATTGAACTGAACTGAACCAGTCCCACAAATGAGAACCAAGCTAAGAAAGTTGTTGGTTTCTTCTCTGTATCTTTTTAAAATCTGTAATATCAGTCACAAGAGTTGGATTTTGACACAAGTTCTCATCTACTCTAAGAGGAGGAAAATTTGCAAATTATGAATCTCAGAATCTAATTTAAAAGAGACTTGAGGTTATCTAGCCCAACAATACCTGAGCGAAAATGTTCTCTACAACATTCCTTCAAAGGACCACCTAGCATCGATTTAATGGACTATACAATTGGGGAATGTCATCAACAATGCATTCCTCTTTAGTACAGGTCAGAAGAACAAGAAAGTTAAATTCAGATTCAAATTGCAATCTGAATAGTTTCTTGAGATCTATTATCCTCTAACAATATTATGTGATTCTGCTAGCTCACTTCTCCACATTATTTCCATAGTGTTATTTATCCACCCAGTTTTAACCTAGACAGCAACATTTGAAACTTTCACTTTTCCAAACAGACTCTAATTCAGGATAGTAGCGGCCAATTTTCTCATGTACTCATGGAACTTTTGGCTTCAGATAATCCAGCACAATTCTGTCTATACTTCAGAGGAGAAATAAAAAATTCAGGTAATTAACATTACTTTACAAAGGACCTGGAAGCAAGCATTCTTCAAACATTTAAATAGGAAATAGGAATTTACTGGAAAGGAGATCAGACTAATCAGAAGTGACCTATAGTTAGATCAAGTCATCAGGTAAGGTGATATAGTTATTCTAACAAAATAACAAGACCCATCCAACTTCATAAGTAATCCTTAGCTTACTCAATCACCTAGCAACTTCTTTAATTTATTTCAAACAAAAAATTTCCTCTAGGATTTGCCTAGTTCAAGGAATACTGAAAGAGCCCTAGGTCTCATAACTAAAGTTACTAACTCCTCTTTCAGATGATTAAGACAGATGAGTTTAGAGGTTAAATGAAATAGCAGAAATCAAAGAAATAGAGATATAATGCTATAACTTATTAAAACCCCAAAAAGGAAAAGTTCAAAATGCAATCACTTCTTTTTGTTTCCCTAACTATGACGTTTTACGTTTTAAGTTAATGGTAACATCTATCTTGTCCTTTTCTTTTAAGCTGCCATTCAAAATCCATATTTTATTACTGTAATGTAAATCCATTAGTGAAAGAACTAGAAAGTATATTGATGGATCAATCTTGAACTGACAGGATAGACTGAATAAGCTTTCCTCATCTCTAATTTCTATGATTCATTAGTCTTTTGTGCCTACCCTACATGATAACAATATTTCTTTTTCCTCTCCACAAAATGAAAACTGTTAATAATAAACAAGAATGAACTAACCATCAAAAGATGCACTTATTTTCTATCCAAACAACAAAAACAGTCATGTCTGAAGTGGAAAAAGCAGATAATTTTAACTATTTGCCTAAATTGCATATATTATCTTTGACTAGATAATAGTAAACTGATTTTCCCTTTAAGTCTGAAAAGACACTAAACAAAAAGTGATCAACCAATAAATAAATGACATAATTTCCAAGGTACTAAGTCAAGTCAAATTATTTGGAACATAAACAATTAGGTAGACTTCTATGAATTCTTTGAGGAGCCACCATTCAAATTATTTCTGATTTATAAAAGCAATTTGGATCAGAAATACTTCATACACTATTGACTGAAGAATACTGGGGGAGGCAAAAAAGAATAGAAGACCCCATTCGTTTTTGCCTATTTTTTTAAAGACAATTCAAAAGCAACTAAGTTACAAAATAAAAAATGAACTCTCACCAAAACATCTAGGATAACTGCATTTTTTCAAAAGATGATATATTATTTTTTAAAAAAATTTCTATTTTATTTTAGAATGAAAAAACCTAGAGCTTCAAAATATAGTTTAAAAAGAATTGATTTCAGAATTTTACCTAATTTGCATGAATGTGCATTATAGAAAATGAATATAAACTATTTATTGACTACTCATTTAGTCTGTCAGTTTTGCTTTTTAAAAAATAGTTATCTCCCCTCCCCCATCAATTAAAGCTTTACAAATAAGCCCTCCATTGCTCTATCTAATCATAAACAATTCTTTTTTTTTTTTTTTGGAGAAATTCAGATATATTAAATAGGCAATTCAAATATAGCTATTTCTATACAAAATAATGCTTTGAAAGATTACTTCTAATTGTTAAAACATTGCTCTCAATTCCTCTGCAGTATTTCCTCATTTTGCTTAAGATAATATTTAACAATAAATAAACATTGAAATATATTTAAGACAAACCTGACTACTCCAAGCACAATAGAGATTACATAAAAAACTCCAATTATGGTTGATCATGCAGTCTAAAATCCTGAATTGGGCCATCACTGCTTATAGCGCAGTCTGCATCTCTGCTCTGACTCAGCTTTTGTCGGTATGGAACTCTGTTAAGAGAGCTATGCAGTGATGAGATTCCGGAATAGGACCTTCCCTCCTCTGTTTGTCAAGTCAGCAATAACTAAATGAAAGGGCTACATCATACTTTTAGGCACTAAACAGTGTCTAAAACAAATGGTATGTCTCAAATTCTAAAAAAAGGATAAGACTATTTATTCTATTTTATTAGGTTATTTTTAGGTCTTTAATGATTCATTAGGTTTTAATTTTATGGGATCTTAGTAGATTATTAATAATTTTTAAATAAAATGTACATTATTTACTACAATGTCAAGGAATTACCCATGTGCAAGCATTGTCAGCAGAAAAACAATTTAGGTACTTTTTAGACACTGAGACAGTAGATATTAGAAATATAAATGCTTTGCTATATAAAGGTGACTGGCATTCTAGGTATCAGGTTGGGAGGGAATAAATAGATATCAGTGATTAAGAAAATAGGCAGAGAGTTAGAAACTGATTAGTTGGCCTAGGGTGCAGTACACAATTCAATGAAAGAGACACTTAGTATCTACTGTGCACAAAGAATTATGGTAGGCACTAGGGGAATAAAAAAAATGAAATAAGACACCAATCTTGTCTTTAAGGACATTATAATCCAACAGAAACAATTGCAGGAGAGAGCAGAGCATGAGATCAGTTCAGTTCCTAACAGAAGAAATCATTAAAGACAATGGCAGTGTTAATTAGATAATTATGGCATGCAGCCTGTGAAAAATTAAGTCTTTTTTTCTTAAAATACTGAGGAAAAAGCCCTCTTGATACGAAGGGCTTTCATACAACTGTATATGCTTTTCTCATCTGGCCCCAGAAGTCTCAGACCCTCCCTTGACACTAAAGGTGATGCCTTATTAATGATGAATCCCTTCCTTACTTCCAGAAGAGCCTGGCCTTAGGAGTCCTATCTTACTTCTTCTACTTGGTATAGGGAGATGGAAGATATATTCTTGACATCCTAATCTCCAAAGGAATTTTCACCTACAAATAGCTGTTAACTTCTATGATGCTGAGGACGGAGCCAAGATGGCGGAGTGAAAAGGTGACTCTGCTTCCTCCTCCGATTCTTCTCTCAAATCAATAATAAAATAAGCCTCTGAATTGATCTTCAAGTCAATGAATCCAGAAACATTTGGACACTGCTTTCGGATATCTCTGAAGAACTTCATATCAGGTTTGTCTAACTTGGACAGTGGGATAATTAGTGGACTCCTTGCAGGCTGGAAGTGAGGGTAGGACTCAACTCATCTTGGCAGAAACTCCAAACTCCAAACACCTGGAGTTTATCTGAGGCACTCGGGACACTCTGCCCTAATTGGGGACAGGTGTTCTGGCAGACTTGCCTTGTTTAAGGAGTAACTCAAACTTAGTCCTAGCCCCCACCGGCCCAGCACCTTAAGTTAATTCACCAAAGTGCCCCAGTGCACAGATCTTCAGCCGCTGTTTTTTTCCCTACCTTAAAGACATATCCACAATGTCTAAAAAAAAAAAAAAAAAATGAAGAAGCAAAAGAGAGCTCTGGCAATAGACAGCTTTTATCAAGAAAAAAAGGGATCATCCCAGATCCTGAGGTTCTTTTAGACAAAATTTCAGAGGACGTTATTAAGGACCATCACTGGTCCCCTTTTCAAAAGGCCTTTCTGGAAGATTGCATAAAGAACCTCAAAAGAGAGCTGGAGGATAAATGGGAAAATAAACTGAAATCAGTGCAAGAAGGATATGATGCCCTGCAAAAGAGATATGAAAAAGACACCAATTTATTGAAAAATAAAATTAGTGAAGTGGAAAAAGAGTGCAATGAACAAAAAAATTCAACTGGCCAGTTACAAAAGGAGCTTAAAAAGGTAACTGAAGAAAACACCACTTTAAAAATAAGAATTGAACAAATGCAAGTGAATGACTCAATAAGACTTCAAGAATCAGTCAAACAAAAACAAAAAAAATTAAAAGAAAACATGAAATATCTCCTAGGAAAAACAACTGACTTGAAAAATAGATCTAGGAGAGACAATCTAAGGATTATTGGACTTCCTGAAAGCCATGATGAAAAAAAGAATCTAAACACTATCTTCCAGGAAATCCTGAAAGAAAACTGCTCTGAGATTGTAGAATCAGAAGGCAAAATCACCATTGAAAGAATTCACCGAACTGGATAAGAAATAGAGTAGTGGATCAGGGGATAGGTTAGGTTCACAGGACAAAATAGTCAATGTCAATAGTAATCTAGTATTTGATAAACCCAAAGATCCCAGTTTTTGGGATAAAAACTCACTATTTGACAAAAACTGCTGGGATAATTGGAAACTAGTATGGAAGAAATTAGGCATTGACCCACACCTAACACCATATACTAAGATAAGGTCAAAATGGATTCATGATCTAGGCATAAAGAATGATATTATAAACAAATTAGAACAATGTAGGATGGTTTACCTCTCAGACCTGTGGAGGGGGAAGGAATTTGTGACCAAAGAAGAACTAGAGGTCATCATTAATCACAAAATAGATAAGTTTGACTATATCAAGTTAAAAAGTTTTTGTACAAACAAAATGAATGCAGACAAGATTAGAAGGGTAGCAATAAACTGGGAAAATATTTTTACAT
>JAJPUD010019456.1:13103-26529 GCA_023553655.1 Myrmecobius fasciatus | reverse complement strand
GACTATCACACCAAGGAAAAGATATTGCAAGCAGCTAGAAAGAAACAATTCAAATACTGAGGAACTGTAATTAGAATCACCCAAGATCTGTCAGCTACCACATTAAAGGATCAAAGGGCCTGGAATCAGATATTCTGAAAGGCAAAGGAACTTGGATTACAGCCAAGAATAAGCTATCCAGCTAAAATGAGCATTATCTTTCAAGAAAGAAGATGGACATTTAATGTTATAGGTGAATTTCACCTATTTCTAATGAAAAGACCAGAACTGAATAAAAAATTTGATCTCCAAACACAGAACTCAAGAGAAACATAAAAAGGTAAAAAGAAAAAAAAAACTCTTGAGAACTATATTTGTGTTATGGATATACTTAGAGAATGAGGTTGATTTTATTATGATATGATGATTATGATATGATGATTATGATTACGTTATTATGATAATATGAAAAAGAAATTAGATGTAGAAAAGGGATAACACTGGAAGAAGAGGAAAAAGAAGGTAAAATAAGGGAAATTACATCACACGTAGAGGCAAAGAAAGCCTATTATAATTGAGGGAAAGAAGGGAGAGGGTTGAGCATTGTGTGAACCTTATTCTCATCAGATTTAGCTCTGAGAGAATAACAGACATATTTGGTATCACAAAGAAACTTGTTTTGCCTTATAGGGAAATGCGAGGGAAAGGGGGAAAAGAATGGACAAGACTAATAGAAGGGAAAACAGAAGAATTGGGGGAAAGGCTCTAAAGAGGAAGGATTGTTTGAGGGAGGTGGTTATCAAAAGCAAAATACTAGGGAGGAGGGAAGGGGGATAGGAAAGAGAAAAGCATAACCTAGAGTAAATAAGATGGCAGGAAATACAGAATTAGTTATTTTAATTGTGAATGTGAATGGAATGAACTCTCCCATAAAATGGAAGTGAATAGCAGATTGGATTAAAAGCCAGAATCCAACAAAATATGTTGTTTACAAGAAACATATCTAAAGCATAGAGATACAGAGTGAAGGTAAAGGGCTGGAGCAGAATCTATTATGCCTCAGGTGATCAAAAAGCAGGGGTAGCAATCCTAATCTCAGATCAAGTAAAAGCAAAGATAGATCTAATTAAAAGAGATAAAGAAGGAAACTATATTTTACTAAAGTGTACGATAGATAATGAAGCAATGTTAATATTAAACATATATGCACCAAGTGCAATAGCATCCAAATTCCTAGAGGAGAAGTTAAGAGAGATTCAAGACGAAATAGACAGCAAAACTATACTAGTGGGGGATCTCAACTTTGCTCTCTCAGAACTAGATAAATCACACCACAAAATAAATAAGAAAGAAATTAAGGAGGTAAACAAAATGTTAGAAAAGTTAGGTATGATAGATCTTTGGAGAAAATTGAATGGAGACAGAAGAGAGTTTACTTTTTTTCTCAGCAGTTCATGGAACTTACACAAAAATTGACCATTTGTTAGGGCATAAAAACCTCAAAATCAAATGCAGAAAGGCAGAAATAGTAAATGCATCTTTTTCCGATCATGATGCAATAAAAATCACATACAATATAAGGCCAGGAGAAAATAGACCAAAAATTAATTGGAAATTAAATAATCTCATCCTAAAGAAGGCTTCAGTCTATCCCAACAACTTTTTTTTAAAGCTTTTTATTTATAAAACATATGAGTGATTTTTCTACATTGACCTTTGCAAAACTTTTTTTTTTTGTTCCAAGCTTTTCCCCTTCTTCCCCCCATGCCCCACCCCTAGATGACAGGTAATCTAATACATGCTAAATATGTTAAATTATATGACAAATCCAATATATGTATACATATTTATATAGTTATCTTACTGCACAAGAAACATCAAATCTAGAAAGAGAAAAAAAAAAAACAACCTAAGAAGGAAAACAAAATGCAGGGAAATACTCACAGAAAGCGTTAAAACGCTGTGTTGTGGTTCACACTCAGTTCCCTCAGGCCTCTCTCTGGATGTATATGACTATCTTCATCGCTGAACAATAGGAAATGGTTTGAATCACATCATTGTTGAAGAGAACCATGTCCATCAGAATTGATCATTGTATAGTCTTGTGGCTGTGTATAATGTTCTCCTGGTTCTGCTGATTTCACTCAGCATCAGTTCATGCAAGTCTCTCCAGGCCTCTCTGATATCATCCTGCTGGCTGTTTCTTACCAAACAATAATATTCCATGACATTCATATACCATAATTTATTCAGCCATTCTCCAATTGATGGGCATCCTTTCAATTTCCAGTTTCTTGCCACTACAAAAAGGGCTGCCACAAACATTTTTGCACATGTGGGTCCCTTTCCCTCCTTTAAAATCTCTTTGGGATATAGGCCCAGTAGAAACACTGCTGGGTCACAGTTTGATAACTTTTTGAGCATAGTTCCAGATTGCTCTCCAGAATGGTTGGATTTGTTCAGAGTTCCACCAACAATGTATCAGTGTCCCAGTTTTCCCACATCCCCTCCAACATTTGTCATTATCTTTTCCTGTCATCTTAGCCAATCTGACAGGTGTGTAGTGATATCTCAGAGTTGTCTTAATTTGCATTTCTCTGATCAATAGTGATTTGGAGCACCTTTTCATATGACTAGAAATAGTTTCAATTTCTTCATCTGAAAATTGTTCATATCTTTTGACCATTTATCAATTGGAGAATGGCTTGAATTCTTATATATTTGAGTCAATTCTCTATCTCTGTATCTATTTTGTGATTAATGATGATCTCTAGTTCTTCTTTGGTCACAAATTCCTTCTCCCTCCACAGGTCTGAGAGGTAAACCATCCTACATTATTCTGATTTGTTTATAATATCATTCTTTATGTCTAGATCATGAATCCATTTCAACCTTATCTTGGTATATGGTGTTAGGTGTGGGTCAATGCCTAGTTTCTTCCATACTAGTTTCCAATTTTCCCAGCAGTTTTTGTCAAATGGTGAGTTTTTATCCCAAAAGCTGGGGTCTTCGGGTTTATCAAACATTAGATTACTATTGTCATTGAGTATTTTGTCCTGTGAACCTAACCTATTCCACTGATGCACTACTCTATTTCTTAGCCAGTACCAAATGGTTTTGATGATCAATCACTGCTTTATAATATAGTTTTATCCCAAAAACTTTCAACACTAAAATGTGCTATAAATTAAATATTTCAGAGGCCTTGCCCCCAAAAATGTAGTAACACAAAGTCTTTTAATTAAAGGAAGATGATTAGTCAGCACCTAGACCAGGTATTCTCAAACTCTTTTAGTATAAGATACCTTATCCTTTTCTTTTCCCCAATGTTATTTTATTTTTCCAACTACATGTAAAGATAGTTTTCAACATTCATTTTTGCAAGATTTCAAGTTCCATATTTTTTCTCCCTCTTCCCACCTTTCCCCTCCCCTAAACAGTAAGCAATTTGCTATGTTATACATGTACAATCATTCTAAACAAATTTCCATATTTGTCATATTATGAAAAAAAATCAGAACAAAAGGGAAGAAATACAAGAAAGAAGAAGCAAGCAAACAAAGGTGAAAATTGTATGTTTCAATCCTCATTCAGTTTCCATAGTTCTCTCTCTGAATTTGGATGGCATTTTCCAACCCAAGTCTTTTGGAATTGCCTTGCTGAGAAGAGGTAAATCTTTCATAATTGATTATCACACAATCCTGCTGTCACTGTGTACAATGCTCACTTCACTCAGCATCAGTTCATGCAAATCTTTCCAGGCTTTTCTGAAAGCAGCCTTCTCATCATTTCTTATAGAACAATAATATTCCATTACATCCATAAACCATAACTTATTCAACCATTCCCCAAATGGTGGGCATCTTCTCAATTTCCAATTCCTTGCTACTACAAAAGAACTGCTAAAAACATTTTTGCACATGTAGGTCCATTCCCCTATTTGATGATCTCTTTGTAGAGGGACTGCTGGATCAAAGAGTATGCACCGTTTTATAGCCCTTGGGATGTAGTTTCAAAAAAAATTTCCAAAGTGATCCAAATGGATCATTTCACAATTCCTTCAACAATGCATTACTGTCCCAGTTTTCCCACATATTCTCGAACATTTATCATTATCTTTTCCTGTAATTTTAACCAAACTGATAGGTGTCAGATGGTATCTCAGTATTGTTTTAATTTGCATTTCTCTAATCAATAGTGGTTAATTGTGGTGACTGAAACACTAGTATAACAAAGAAGTCCCAGTCTGTTGAGCAAACTATGCCACTATGTTTCTATAGATTGTCATTCTCATATATTCCTCTGATTAATTTTTCAATTTTTTAACTGATACCTAATAGATTTGATGATTACTCCTTTGTTGTATAGTTTAAGGCTATTCATACTAGCTGACCCAACTCTCCCCACTTCTTCCTCATCTGTTTTTCATTCTCTTCTTTTAGATTCTTAACCTTTTGTTCCTCCAAAAGAAAAGTTTTTTCTAATTCTATAGAATTCTAAAGAATCCTATGAAAATTTGATTGGTTTGGAACTGGCTAAATAAACTAATTAAATAGTGTTGTCATTTTATTACATTGGTGCAGTCTAATCATGAAGAGTAATTTTCCTCCAATTATTTAGGTATGTCTTTATTTTGATCAAGAGAATTTTGACATTATATTCATGTAATTCATTTATGTATATTGCTAAGTGGACTAAAATATGTGGTCATTATTTTGAAGAGAAATTGTCTCTTCCTGCTGAATTTTGTTAGCAGTTTAGAGAAAAACTAATAATTGATATAGATTTATTTTTATATCTGCAACTTTGCTGAAGTTATTGTTTTAACTCATTTTTCATTGAATCTTTAGGGTTCTTTAAATAGTATATCATAGTATTTGCAAGAAATGATGGTTTTGTGTCTTCTATGCCTATGCTTCTATTTCCCTCAGTGTCTTTTTTTTTTTTTTTTTGCTTTTTTTGCTGACATAATTGGGGTTAAGTGACTTGCCCAGGGTCCCACAGCTAGGGAACGTTAAGTGTCTGAGACCAGGTTTGAACTCAGGTCCTCCTGACTTCAGGGCTGGTGCTCTATCCACTGTGCCACCTAGCTGCCCCTCCCTCAGTGTCTTTTTCTTCTCTTATACTTATAGTCACTATCTAAAACTAGTAGTTATAATGGACTTACTTCCTTTAGTCATGCATGAAACAATTTTTATAGAAATAGAGAAAGAATTGAATATTTGAAAAGATGTTCAATGTTCATAATTAGCATAAATAACAGTAATAATTTCTGAATGAATTTATACATTTAAAGCTATGATTATCAAAATACTAATATCACTTTGTATATAATTAGATAAAATAACTATAGAATTCATAGAGACAAATAAAAGGTCAGGAATACCAAAGGAACTTTTTTAAAAAGTAAAAGAAATTGGAGGCTTGAACTTTTAGCTTTCAAATATGGGGCATCTGGTGGCACAGGGAGAGAGTGCGGAACCTGGAATCAGAAAGATCTGAGTTCAAATCTAATTCTAGGTTTACTAGCTGGGTGGTCCTGGGTAATCACTTAACCTGTTTACCTCAGGATTTTTTTCAATTGCAAAATGGAGATAATGGCACCTACCTCATAGTGTTGTTATTAAAATTAAATGAGGCAATATTTGTAAAAAGCTCTTAGCACAATGTCTGATATATGTTAGTGCTTATTCCCTCCTTCCTCTTTAAATTATACAACAAAGAATTTAGAATCAAAACTACCTGGCTACAGATAAAATAGGGGAAAATGGACCTTTGGAATAGATTAATCATAACAAGCTATAACAAGTCTGTCTTATTCTAGTCTGTTATATAAACCTGGAATCACAAAACATTAGGGAAATTATTCATCCTACAAAAATTTCTGTGGAAAAGAGGTTACCATCTGATGAAAAATGGAAACAACCCCAGATCTCAAAATGAACAGCTCATAAATGGATCTGTTATCACAATATTTTTTAAAACCACAAAAAACTTAAAGTACAAGGGATTATTACCTATTTCTCATTTGTAGAAATGGAATAATATATATATATATATATATGTACATGTACATATATATTTATTTCTATTTAACTTTATTTTCAGTCTCAAATTTTCTCCTGCCTCTCTCTCCCTCCCATACTCATTGAGAAATCAAGAAAATAAAACACATTACAAATACTTATCATCAACCAAACCAAATTCCTACAACTAATCATGTCAAAAAATAAATGTATTCTTCAATCTGAGTTCACTTCTCTAATGAGAGGCAGATAATATGTTTCATCATGAATGAAAAGAAATAAATTCTTAACAAACCTTGGCTTAGGAAAAAGAGACAAAATCATAATTTTCATTATATTAAGATAAAGCTTTATGATCCCTTTTAATTATTCTCTTCCTTTCCCAAATATGCCCACAAGATCCTGATACTAGTGAAGTAGTCAGTAATTTAAAGCCATTGCTTATGAACCCCCATTGGTGTTTTTAACCAGAAAACTATAAATTCAAAGTTAAAATATTTAATGAAACTGAATGGGCAATAATATGGAATTAAATCAAGTATTAATTCTCTAGCAGTGATTCACAAATAGCTGACATTTATTCCTCCACATGTGTCTCTTAATATAACATTAGTTTTGCTCATATTAAACCCTTGGTCTTTCAAAACAGTAAGAGAGGATGTATTAATCACTAGTGGAAGATGCTGGGGAATATCCCAACAGACTACTGCCTCCGTCTTCCTATCTCCCTGTTCTAGTCTACATGATCACCTCTGCTGCACTGGCTCTTAGTGGCTAGCTTCTAACGGCAGAAGCAGCTTCTTGTAGTATCAGATTAGAAATCTGACTTCTTAATACTATCTCTTCCTTATAACTTTCAGTTCCCTTATCTGTGGCCATGCCAGCACTTTGTTTTTTGCCCCTTAAACTAAGAGCAGTCTTCAAAGAGATAGAAGTTCAAGATTAATCATGGAGGCATCCTCAATCAAATCTTCCCCCTTACAAAAATAAAATAAATTGCACAGTCAGAATAATATATACAGAATTAAAAGGAACAAAATAATTTGGGGGAGGAAGAAATCTTTGTGTGAAACATTTCTGATAAAACTCAGACATCCAAAATTTATATGATACCAAGACAAATTAAAACTAAGTTATATTCTCCAATGGATAAGTGATTAAAGGTTGCTTTTTTTTTAAAAAAAAAGTATTTCTTAAAAGAAGAAAAATTGATTGTCAACAATCACATAGGAAAAGAATGTTCAAATTTTCTCAAAATCAGAGAAAAGCAAATGAAAGCAATCCCTCTCCCTTCCCCCATTTAACCCAGAAAAATTGTTAAGAACAATAAAAAGAAGACAAAATATGGTCTAGTGGCAACTCTGATAAAACAAACACACTAAAGATCCAACCATTCTGGAGAGCAATTTGAAACTATGCCCAAAGGGCTATAAAACTGTGTATATACTTTAACCCAGCAGTGAAAATCATAGAGGAGGGAAAGAGGGACCCAAATGTGCAGGAATGTTTGTAGTAGCTCTTCTTGTGGTGGCAAGGAACTGGAAAATGAGAAGATGCCCATCAATTGGGCAATGGCTGAACAAGTTGTGATATATGAAGGTAATGGAATATTATTGTTTTATAAGAAATAATGAACAGGTTGCTTTTAGAAAGGCCTGGAAAGGTTTACAAAAACTGTTGCTGAGCAAAACAAGCCATACTAGGAATATATTGTACACAATAACATCAAGAATGTTCAATGATCAACTATGAAAGACTTGATTTTTCTCAGTAGTTCAGTGATCCAAAGCAATCCCAATAGACCTTAGACAGAAAAAGCCATCTGCATCCAAAAAAAGAACTATGGAGACTGAATGTAAATCAACACATACTATGTTCACTTTGTTTTTCTGTTTTTTTTTTCTTTCCCGTGGTTTTTTCCTTTTCCTCTGATTTTTCTCTCCCAACATGATTCATAAAGCAATGTGTATTAAAAATAAATAATTTTTTTAAAATGAAATAAAAAACTGAGTAAAGTTTTCCCATTTAAAAAAACACACTATATTCCACTGTTGGTGAAATTGTAGCATGATCCAATATTTTTGGCCATGTGGGATTTTATAATGAGTTTAAAATGTGCCTTTCTTTTGACTAGTGATGTCACTTCTGAGCTTATACCAAAAGATGCAATTGACAGGAAAAGAAACCTATCTGTACAAATATATTCCTAAGCACAATAATAAACAAAAATCTTCCCAGAAATCAATAAGGTATCTGTTTATTGGGAAATTGCCAAATTAGAATATAGAAATTCTATATGAATACGATGAATTCAAGAAGAGAGGAAGAAATCAAAATGAAAATAATATACACATTAAACACAATTATAGAGTTGAAGACATCGATGTTAGTAATAGAATCCATGTTATATATACATAAAGATAGATAGATTACATGGATGATGTGGATATTACTATGTAAAAGTCAATATGTACATCACTTAGGGTGGTATTAGCATTCAGGAAATACTGGAAATTTACAGACATGCATTTAGGACATATCTATCCACCTACACTTCCCAGTCCCAAGGATTTTATCTTCTCTCCCTGCCTCCCCCATAACAGTCAGAGAAGTATGTACCTAGATTCAGGGAGATTGAGTGGAGGCTCTGACTCTGATTGAGAGAGACTTCTGAGAATGATGATTAGAATGGTTTCAGAAAAACCTGGGAAGACATAGGAATTGAAGCAAAGTGAAGTGAACAGAGCCAGGAGAACATTGCACAAAGTAATAGCAACATTGTAATAATGATTAACTGTGAAAGACTTAGCTTCTCTAATCAATACAGTAAAGCTAAGACAATGCCAAAGGGTTCATGAAAGAAAATGCTGTCTATCTCCAAGGGGAGAAGAGATGAACTCTGAGAATAGATTGAAACAAACTTTTCACTTTATTTTCTTTGAGGTTGTTGGGTTTTGTTTTTTTGTTTTTTTTGTAACATGTCTAATATTTTGCATTAGTTCCCATGTATAATTGATATCAATGTTGCCTTTTCAATGGGCAGGAGACAGTAGGAGGAAGAGAAATTGGAACTCAAAACTTTTAAAAATGACTATTAAATATAAATTAATAAACAACTTCTGGGAAGGAGAATTGCATGGAAGAAGTGTTCATGGCAGCTCAGTACAAAATGAGGGGAGTAGCCTGCTTGTTGGTGTTCAATAATAAAATGAGAGGACTGAAAAAGAGAAATGACCTCCAGCTGTGACAAGGACCCAAAGTAAGATGAGATATGATATATTACAAAAAGGGACAGTTCTTCCACGTAGGCCATAAGCTTTCTATGATAAGACTTTGTAAGGTCAGCTAGCCTGAAAGTTCTAATGATTTCTGAAGTACCAGTGTACTTGTACAAGAGTACAAGGGCATTGAACTTGTAGTCATGAGACCTGGGTTCACATCTCTGGTTGGGCACTTATTACCTACAAATAATGACTTGGGTAGATCATTTTACCTATGTCATTCTCAATCATCTGGGCCTCAGTGTCCTGATCCACAAAATGGGGTGAATAAACTTCATCAATGGTGTCAAATAAAAATAAAAATAGGCACCACTAATCTCTGCATAAGAATCCCCGTGGGCCATATAGTGACTTAGTTTTAAAGTGTAATATTGTGTTTTATTGTATTTTTTGTGTATTGTATTAAATATTTCCCAATTACATTTTAATCAATTTCAAGGCCCATCTCCCCATGTGCTTGACACCTCTGGATTAGATTACTTCTAAATTCTTTCCCATTTCTAAAACTATGATCCCACTGATCTGGCATGGGGGCTCATGCCACAGGAGATAATTTCCAAAGTACCTTACATTGAATACTGTAACTCATGGGAACTCCAGAGTTTCGAAAAGAATGCTATACGTATGTATCTATTTACAAACTTTTGGGAGTTTATGGTTTGTTTCATTTTTAACATTTATTTTTCTTTGAAATGGTGGTCTGCAGCTATACAAATGGTAAGTTTCCATGAGCTGAAAAGTGCTGGAAAGCTTCTAGAAGAATAAAAAGTAGTATGGAAGAAGCACGTGTGGACACTGTAACTGGTTCATTAGCTAACCGTTTTCCATTGTCTGCATAGTTGGAATTATTGATATCTTCAAAATCCTCAGGACCTTATTTCCTCTTTGAGGAAAATTATTTGCCCAAGGACACAAAATCAAGTAAGTGGCAGAACCAGGACTCAAATCTTTGTCTTCTGATTCCAAGTCCTGGGATTTTTCCACATACCAGCAACTATTAGGGCGATGGATGGAGAACTGAGTCAGAAAAACTTCAATTCAAATGAGGCCTCAGACACTTAGCAAATGTGTGACCCTAAGCAAGTTCAGCTTCCTCAGTTTTTAAATCGGGGATATTAACAGTACATGTCTCACAAGTCTATGGTCAGGAGAAAACAAGATAATATCTGTTAAGTGCTTAATGTAGTGTCCTGACACATGGTAGACTCATAATAAGTATTTGATCTCTTCCTTGACCTTGTTTGTTTGTTTTTCTGTTCTGAGTAAAGAGAATGGAGCCTTCTACATTGGTCAAAATGATAGGTCACTCCTCACTGTGTCAGACCTAAAAATTATATTATAAAGCAGCAATCATCAAAATCATTTTATACTGGCTAAGAAATAAAATACTGAATCAGTAGAATAGGTTAGCTTCACAAGAAGCAATAGTCAATGACTATAGTAATCTATTGTTAATCTATTGTTTGATAAACCCAAAGATCTCAGTTTCTGGGATACCAACTCATTATTTGATAAAAATTTCTGGAAAAACTGGAAAATAGTACAGCAGAAAGTTGACACTGACCAACACCTAACACCCTATGCTAAAATAAGGTCAAAATGGGTTCATAATTTAGACATAAAGAGTGTTAACTATTAGCAAACTAGGAGAACAAGGGATAATCTATCTCTCAGATCTATGGAAAGGGAAAGAATTTATAGTCAAAAGAACTAGAGAACATTATTAAATGCTTATTGGATAATTTTAATTATGCTAAATTTAAAAGGTTTTGCACAAACAAAACCATTGCAGCCAAGATTAGCAAAAAGCCAGGGGAAAATTTTTCAGCCAGTGTTTCTGATAAAGACCTCATTTCTAAAATATATAGAGAATTGACTTAAATTTATAACAATACAATCCATTCCCCAATTGGTATATGGTTAAAGGATATGAATGATTTTCAGATGAAGAAATTACAGCTGTTTCTACAGTCATTACATCTGAAAAAATATTCTAAATCATTAATTAGAGAAATGCAGATTAAAACAACTTTGAAGCATCACTTCACACTTCTCAAATTGGCTAAGATGACAGAAAGAGAATGATAAATGTTGGAGGGGATGCAGAAAAATTAGGATACAAATGCATTGCTGGCAGAGTAGTGAATCGAACCAACCATTCTGGAGAGCAATTTGGAACTATGCTCAAAGAACTATAAAACTGCATATCCTTTGATCCAGTAGTGTCTCTACAGTAGATAGTAGATATCTGCTGAATCTACTTTGAGATATAGTGGGTCTGTATCTCAAAAAGATCATGAAAGGGGGGGAAAGACCTACATATGCAAAAACGTGTATAGTAATCCTTTTTTTGTAGTGTCAAGAAACTGGAAACTGAGTATATATCCATTGGTTGGGAAATGGCTGAATAAGTATATGAATGTAATGGAACATTATTGTTCTATAAAAATGAAGAGCAGGCTGATTTCAGAAAAACCTGGAAAGACTTACATGAACTGATGCTAAGTTATGTGTGTAGAACTAAGAAAACCTTATACACAGCAACAAGAAGATAATGTGATGCTCAACTGTGATGGACTTGGCTCTTTTCAATAATGAGGTAATTCAAGGCAATTTTAATAGATTGTAATGGAAAGAGCCATCCACATTCAGAGAGAGAACTATGGAGTAGTATTCATAGTATTTTCACTTTTCAATTATTGTTGTTTGTTTGCTGGGGTTCTTTTTTCTTTCACATGTTTTTTTCCCTTTTGATCTGATTTTTCTTGCACAGTATGACAAATATAGAAATATGTTTAGAAGAATTGCACATGTTTAGCCTATATTGAATTGTTTGGTATCTTGGGGAGGGGGGGAAGGAGGAAGAAAAATTTGGAACACAGGGTTTTGCAAAGGTGAATGTTGAAAACTATCTATGTATGTATTTAGAAAAATAAAATGCTATTAAAAAATGATGATCCATAGCAGCGGATCGATTGAGGGGCCTAGAGTAAAGAAGACCTGAGTTCAAATCTTGCCTCAGATACTTGTTAGTTATATAATCCTACGTAAATCACTTAATCTCCATCTGCTTCAGCTTACTCAATTATAAAATGGGAATAATGATAGCAACTACCACTCAGGGTTGCTGTGATTCAGTGAGATATTTGTAAAGTATTTAGTATAGTACCTGGCACATAGAAGTTGCTTTATATATGCTTCTTTACTTACCCCAAAAGTTAGGACTTTTTGTTCATCACAAAACCACTGGTCTTTTCATTAATTCCCATCATTAATAAATTAAAAGATTTTATTTTTTAAAAAAGAGGAGTCATAGGAATGTGGGAGTCAGAATCCTAGCCAGATGTTTCTGCCAACTCAGCAATGATACCTCAAGGAACAAGGAACAATCTTTGGGAGTAACCTTCAGGACCTCGTTAGGCCCAATGGAAGCATTTCATTTGGCAGTGACGTTTTTGGAAATGAACTAGGTGAGATTAATGCTGTTTGTAACCTACTCCCTTAAAGACTGAGGTGGTTATATGTGAAGGAAACATTCCTCTGTAAAAGCTATCTAGTGTTAATTAATGGGAATTAGTGGAATTGGGAGTGATAGCTACTGGCCTACCAAATTAGGGGAACATGATTGCTGAGGGCTTTAGTTAATGGTAGAAAAGAGATACACCCTACAAGCTGAAAGGAAGATGTAGCAGCCTGCCCCTGAGAGAATGGAGTGAAAACACACTCCTTACATCTGATTTTCTATTTTTACCCTCTTGTTTATCTATGTGAATAGCTATATTTGTCAATGGAAGACTTTTTCTTCTCACTCTGGAGCACACAGCCATAGGGAATGTCTGAGGTAGAAGGAACTTTCCATTTCAACTTCGACATTTTACAGAGATGAAAACTAAGCCCAAGACAAGAAAAGTGACTTGTCCAAGGACACAAAACTAAGTAAGTGGCAGAGCTCTCTAAAGTCCTAGGACCACCCTGGTGGTTCTGAATGTGCTCCAAGTTGTCAATGTCTTGCCTAAAATGTTTCACACAACATTGAAAATAATAGTATAGATATAGTCTGACAAGGTAGAAGATGGAAGGAAGGAAGGAAGGAAGGAAGGAAGGAAGGAAGGAAGGAAAGAAGGAAGGAAAGAAGGAAGG
>JAJPUD010019455.1:6078-26529 GCA_023553655.1 Myrmecobius fasciatus | reverse complement strand
GATGATCAATTCTGATGGACATGGTTCTCTTCAACAATGATGTGATTCAAACCAGTTCCTATTGTTCAGCGATGAAGATAGTCATATACATCCAGAGAGAGGCCTGAGGGAACTGAGTGTGAACCACAACACAGCATTTTAACACTTTCTGTGAATATCTCCATGCATTTTGTTTTCCTTCTTAGGTTGTTTTTTCTTCTTCTCTTTCTAGATCTGATGTTTCTTATGCAGTAAGATAACTGTATAGATATGTATACATGTATTGTATTTGTCATATAATTTATTCTGTTTAGCATGTATTAGATTACCTGTCATCTAGAGGTGGGGGATGGGGGGAAGGAGGGGAAAAGCTTGGGAAAAAAAAAAGTTTTTGCAAAGGTCAATGTAGAAAAATCACTCATATGTTTTGTAAATAAAAAGCTTTATTTAAAAAAAAAAGACAAAAAAAAGGAAAGAAAAGCACCATAACAGAAGGTTTGCCTGTATAAAGCTTTTTTTTGTACCTATGTGTTTACATGCTATCTCCCTTACTCTATAGAAAACTTTTTGAGATCAGTAACTATCTTTTACCAGTTTTTGCATCCCTCTTAGTTGAGTGCTTGGCACATAGTGTTTCATCAATATTAATTGACTGATTGATTGTCATGTGCATATATAATGCATTTACATGTCTGGGAGAAAGAATAATCATTATATATATATATATATATATATATATATATATATATATATAGCTTTAGAGCTGATTCAGAAGTTGATAAAGAAAGAAAAACAAATCCTCTTAAGACTAAGTTGTATTAATTTTCACAAAAATGTTGGAAATGTCCAATATAAGACCCTGTACAGTTCTCCTTATACTTCTCTCTATGGAAGAAAAACTAACCAGGGCAAAACAACTGAAAGCCATTTCCAACTTAGATGTGTGCCTGTGTGTGTGTGCATGTGTTTGTGTGTTCATGCAGAATATTTTGTGAGGAGATGGAGGGACTGGAGGGATTAAAAGGCTTGGAGAGAACAGAGATAAGATTCCATGTAATTGGCCAAAAGCCCATTTTATATTCAACGACCACTTCATAAAGTGGCCCTGCGTCAGTAAAGCAGAAAACATTTTGAGTTGGTCACATTTCACTCCTTAATGGACCTCATCTGGGATGCCAGACATACTTTACTATATATTTGGGAACTTTCCAGGAGAATGATTTAGGCCAGCTTGGCTTCAGATGAAATCCTGCAGTTGCTCAATTCAACTGTTAGGTGAATTTCAAACAAACACAGCCCACTTGAGCAGTAATTAGACAATCTGTTATTTCATTTTTTGTAGTTCCTAATTGCGCCCTACACTTATTGAGGCCTTTTAATTTCCACTTTTGTATTTATCCTTCATTGAATCTTCTACAAAGCTGCACAAAACATGAGATCTAAAGCCAAGAAAAGCTTACTCCAATTTCTTATCATCTCAAAGTCATATCAGCTTCATCAAAAAGTACTTTAATTTTCTTATCGATCTGAGTTTTATGTAGACCCTCTGTGTGTGAGAGAGAGAAAAAGAAAGAGAGAGAGAGAGAGAGAGAGAGAGAGAGAGAGAAAGAGAAAAGAGAAGAGAGAGAGAGAAAACCAATAGTAACTTTTTATTGTAGAGAAAAATGATCACTGGTATCCTATGTACTGATTATCTATTTGAGTATGCAAAAATGCATTATTTCATGCACCGATGAAATTACATCCAGGGAAAATGTCTTATTCATATGTTTTTATGTTTATGTGCACACATATGTACAGATGCACATTTATATATGAATAGTTGTATCTCTCTTTCATAAATATAGAAACACACAGAAACACTCCAATTTCAAATCTCCTGGTTGAATAGAAATAATGTTCCTTTGGATTTATTTATCTCCAAAGCAACTTTACTACATTATTATTAAAACCAGAAGCAACTTGGTAGGCTAGGGCTGGAGGTGAGCAGGAAGTCAATGTGTAGATTTACTATGACATAATAGATGAATTCATTTTTATAATGTTTAATGAAACACAAATGGTTTGGAAGTAGGTTCCAGGCAGAGCCAAGATGGCAGAGTGAAAAAGTGACTCTCTGCGTCCTCCTCCGATCTTCTCTCAAGCCAAAAATAAAATAAGCCTCTGAACTGATCTTCAAGTCAACGAATCCAGAAATATTTGGACACTGCTTTCAGATATCTCTGAAGTACTTCATATCAGGTTTGTCTAACTCAGACAGAGGGATAAACAGTGGACTCGGTTGTAGGCCAGAAGTGAGGGTGGGACTCAGCTCATTGTGGCAGAAACTCCAAACTCCAAACACCTGGAGTTTATCTGAGGCACTCAGGACACGCTGCCTGGATTGGGGGCAGGTGTTCTGGCAGACTTGCCTTGTTTAAGGAGTAATTCGGACTTAGTCCTAGCCCCCACCAGCCCAGCACCTTAAGTTAATTCACCGAATTGCCCCAGGAAAAAGAACTTCAGCCGACGTTTTTTCCGAGCCTTAAAGAGACATCCACGCTGTCTAAAAAAAATTAAGAAGCAAAAGAGAGCTCTCACCATAGACAGCTTTTATCAAGAGAAAGAAGGGATCACCCCAGATCCTGAGGGTCCTTTACACAAAACTCCAAAGGAAGTTATTAAGGACCATCACTAGTCCCCTTTTCAAAAGGCCTTTCTGGAAGATTGCATAAAGAACCTCATAAGAGAGCTGGAGGATAAATGGGAAAATAAATTGAAATCAGTGAAAGAAGGATACAATATCTTGCAAGAAGGATATGATGCCCTGCAAAAGAGATATGCAAAAGACACCAATTTATTGAAAAATAAAGTTAGTGAAGTGGAAAAAGAGTGCAATGAGCAAAAAAAATTCAACTGGCCAGTTACAAAAGGAGCTTAAAAAGGTAACTGAAGAAAACAACACTTTAAAAATAAGAATTGAACAAATGCAAGTGAATGACTCAATAAGACTTCAAGAATCAGTCAAACAAAAACAAAAAAAAATGAAAAATTAGAAGAAAATATGAAATATCTCCTAGGAAAAACAACTGACTTTGAAAATAGATCTAGGAGAGACAATCTAAGGATTATTGGACTTCCTGAAAGCCATGATGAAAAAAAGAATTTAACACTATCTTCCAGGAAATCCTGAAAGAAAACTTCCCTGAGATTGTAGAATCAGAAGGCAAAATCACCATTGAAAGAATTCACCAATCACCTCCTGAAAGAGAGCCCAAAATTAAAACCCCAAGGAATATTGTGGCTAAATTTCAGGACTATCGCACCAAGGAAAAGATTCTGCTAGCAGCTAGAAAGAAACAAATCAAATACAGAGGATCAATAATTAGAATCACACACGATCTGTCAGCCTCCACATTGAAGGATCAAAGCGCCTGGCACCAGATATTCCGAAAGGCAAAGGAACTTGAATTACAGCCAAGAATAACCTATCCAGCTAGAATGAGCATTATCCCCCAGGGAAGAAGATGGTCATTCAATGATATAGGTGAATTTCACCTATTTCTAATGAAAAGACCAGATCTGAACAAAAAATTCGAATCCAAATACATAACTCAAGAGATACATAAAAAGGTAAAAAGGAAAGGACTCTTGAGAACTTTATTTCGACTATGGGGATACTTAAAGTTTGGGGGTATAATTAAGTAGAGATTACTTTGATAATATGAAAAAGAGAACTAGAGGGGGAAAGGTTGCCATACTGGGGAAAAGAGGGAATAAGTGGTAAAATAAGATCTAAAAAAAAGGAGGTAAAAACCAGGTAAAATCTCTTTAAAAGGCAAAGAAAACCTAATATAATTGAGAGAAAGAGGGGAAGGAGATGAGCATTGTGTAAATCTTACTCTCATCAGGTTGGGCTCTAAAAGTGTATATCAGATACTTGATTTCACATAGAAACTTGTCTGTTGCTAGAGGGAAGTGGGAGGGAAAGGAGGAAAAAGGAAGTAGTTTCTAGTGGCTCTTTTCAATAGTGAGGTGATTCAGGGCAACTCCAGTGGTCTTATGATGAAGAGAGCCATCTGTATCCAGAGACAATACTGTGGGGACTGAATGTAGAGTACAACATAGTATTTTCACTTTTTTTGTTGTTGTTTGCTTGCTTTTTTTCTTTCTGTTTTGTTTTTCCTTTTTGATCTGATTTGTGTGTGTGTGTGTAGCATGATAATTGTGAAAATATATGTAGAAGAATTGCACATGTTTGATATATTGGATTACTTGCCATCTAGGGGAGGAATAAAGGAAAGGGAGAAAAAAATCTAGAATGCAATGTTTTGCAATGCTGAATGTTGAAAATTATGCATATGTTTTGAAAAGAAAAAGCTTTTTTTTTTAAAAAAAAAAAAGGAAGTAAAGCCTTAACTGAAATAATGTCCCAATAACAGTAGTTTTAAAGAAATCTGATATTGCACCTACATTCCTCCTCCATAAGTCTAGGGCACAGAAATACAGTAGCAGTAGGAGTTAACATATACATAACATATAACAGTAAAAAGACAAACAAAAGGAGTGCCCATGGTTGAAGACACAAAGCACTGATTAAATTTTCCCTCTTGTAAGGTCTTCACTGCTCTCTAGATTGAAATATATTTCCTAAGAAGATTATTCCACTGGATTCTAAGAACCTACTTCTCTCCAAAGTTCAGATTGACTCCTTACTGAGAAAGTTAGATGCCATTATCAGTGGTGTAAGTAAAGGAAAAAGATGGAAGCCCTTCTCCCAACCTATTGCATTTTAGAAGAAGTACAAAGGAAAAAGAGAAAAGTGATTTTTCTCTCAAGTGGTATTCTTCCTCCCTAAATAGCTTTCTTTTTGACAGCCAGAATGACTTGAGGTCTCTGCAGAACAGGCTAGTCTGATTTTAAAGGTCACCAGGAGTGTGAATGATCCTTCTGCTAGCCAATCTACTAACTCTCCTATACTTCCATTAAGTTTTTGGAGGCTCTCATTCACACTTCTAAAGGAATAAAAAAGTGAAAACACTTCTTTCCACTTGCTTTACAAGTTGGGAATAGACTGTTCTCAGTTTCACACTCTTTAAAATCTGTGAATAGGTCACTCAGGATATGAGGCACTCAAAGTTTCATACCCTTAGAAATTATGGATTCAGCCACATAGACTGAAAAGGGGCAAATTCTTAATTCCAGATCTGGTGTTCAATTATGAGTTCCATTTCTTCTTTGGACACAAATTTCTTCCTTCTCCACAGATCTGAGAGACAAACTATCCTATGTTCTTCTAATTTGCTTATAATATCACTCTTTATGTCTAAATCATGAACCCATTTAGATCTTATCTTGGTATGTGGTGTTAATTGTGAGTCAGGCCCTAATTTCTTCCATACTAGTTTCCAATTTTCCCAGCAGTTTTGGCCAAATAGTGAATTCTTATCCCTAAATCTGGGGTCTTGGGGTTTGTCAAACACTAGATTACTATAGTTATTTTCTAATTTGTCCTGTGATCCTAATCTATTCCACTGATTGACTAATCCATTTCTTAGTACCAAATAGTTTTGATGACTGCTACTTTATAATATAGTTTTAGGTCTAGCACAGCTAGGTCACCTTCATTAACATTTTTTTTCATTAATTCCCTTGAAATTGTTGAACTTTTGTTATTCCAGATGAATTTTGTTGTTATTTTTTCTAGATTTGTAAAATAATTTCTTCAGTTTGATTGGTATGGCACTAAATAAATAGATTAATTTAGGCAGTATTGTCATTTTTATTATATTCAATTGGCCTACCTATGAGTATTTGATATTTTCCCAACTGATTAGGTCTGACTTTGTGTGGAAAGTGTTTTGTACTTGTGTTTGTATAGTTCCTGACTTTCCCTTACCAGATAGATTCTCAAATATTTTATACTATAGACAGTAATTTTGAATGGAATTTCTTTTTGTATCTCTTGCTGCTGGATATATAAAAATATTGATGATTTATATGGATTTATTTTGTATCCTGCAACTTTGCTAAAGTTGTGAATTTGTTCTAGTAGTTTTTTAGTTGAGTCTTTAGGGTTCTCTAAGTATACCATCATATCATCTTCAAAGAGTGATAATTTGGATTCCTCATTACCTACTTTAATTCCTTTAATCTCCTTTTCTTCTCTTATTGCCAAAGCTAACATTTCTAATACAATATTGAATAGTAATGGTGATAGTGGGCATCCTTGTTTCACCCCTGATCTTACTGAGAATGGTTCCAGTTTATCCCTATTACATATAATGCATGCTGATGGTTTTAAATAGATACTACTGACTATTTTAAGGAAAATTCCATTTATTCCTATATTCTCTAGTGTTTTTAATAGAAATGGATGTTGGATTGTATCAAATGCTTTTTCTGTATCAATTGAGATAATCATATGATGTTTGTTAGTTTGGTTATCGATATAGTTGATTTTGCTGATAATTTTCCTAATATTGAACCAGCTCTGCATTTCTGGTACAAATCCTACTTGGTCTTGGGGATGACTTTCTGTAATCTCGTTGCTAATATTTTATTTAAGATGTTTGCATCAATATTCATTAGGGAAATTGTTCTATAATTTTCTTTCTCTCCTTTCACCCTGGTTTAGCTATCAGCACCATATCTTTGTCATAAAAGGAATTTAGTAGGACTCCTTCTTTCCCTATTTTTTCAAATAGTTTATAAAGTATTGGAATTAATTGTTCTTTAAATGTTCTTTAGAATTCACATATAAATCCATCTGGCCCTGGAGATTTATTCTTATGGAGTTGATTAATAGCTTGTTCTATTTCTTTTTTCTAAAGTGGGGCTATTTAAATAATTTATTTCCTCTTCTGCTAACCTAGGCAATCTATATTTTTGTAGCAAATTTATTGACATATAGTCAAAATGAGAGCTGTCTCTCTTTTGATCACATTCTTTCTAAAGCTAGTTGTACTTTCACTTTTATTCCTCATTTTATTAATTATATAGGGGCAAATTGAAAATCTCCTCTGCCCTCATTTCCACTTCCAAACTCCTTCTTTACCCCTATCACTTAGAACCTTTTCTTGTTTTGAGGTTCTATCTAAATTCCTCACCCAATTAAGATTCTAAGCATTATATACTGACTCCCAGGACATTCTGCCTTCTTTTTCTTTTTCTTTTTTTTTTTTTGCTGAGGCAATTGGGGTTAAATGACTTGTCCAGGGTCACACAGCTAGGAAGTGAGTGTCTGAGGCCAGATTTGAACTCAGCTTCTCCTGACTGCAGGGCTGGTGTTCTATCCACTTCAACAACTAAGTGCCCCCTCCCTTTTTTTTTAATGAGCATAGTATCTGGCACATAATATAATCATTGAATCATTGTAGGGTACTTAAGCATAGATCTTGGTGTCCCTTCTCATTATTCTTCAATCTATTTAACTCACGTTGGTTACTCTGTCACTCAAATTTGACATACAGAAAGGATGTTCTTGAGCCTGATATCATTCATCTTCCCTATTAAACAATTCTGAGTTTTCATTAATCATTTTTCTCCCTCCTTCTCTATACCTATCTCTTAAAATCCTCCTTTTTATTTTCACATTGACCTCGGATTATCCACTCTTCATTACGATAGCAGACCATCACTCTCTTCTCCCTTCCAATAGCTATCAGATAATATACATTTTTAGAATGGGAAAGACTTGATAATATTTTTCAGCAGTAAGAACCAGTTAAAAGAAGATTAAAGAGAGCACATGTGTAAATGATATTCTGAACAATCTGTATGAGAAGACAGAAGGAGATTGGATCAGTGGCAAATATAAACAAGTTGGAATTGATCTCTGGATCTACCAGTTCAATGCTACATCATCTACTACTCTTGAGTCCTTTGCTCCCTTGTCCTATCACCAATCATGGCTTGCCAAACATCAACCTTAGATTACCCTTACCCTCTAATTCCTTTTATTTTAGTCATATATTGTTGAATGGAACTTGAGGAAATTAAAATTGTAACCTCAAGCCTCCCATGCCCCTACCTCAAACTTTTCTGCTGAGGGATTTTCCTCATATTTTATTGAAAAAAAAATTGAGGCCATTCCCTAAGAACTCCATTGTCTAAGCATTTCTTTTTTTCAATACCCCTAAAGTCACATTGTTCTAGTATTGTTCTCCACTATCTGTTTCTTTGCTTTGGTCATGTGGTAATGATTTGCTCGCCAATCCCAGTTTGCTTATATATGGCACTGATCCAATCTCCTGTTTTTTTGGGCAAATTAATCACATCACAAACTACGTATACATTCCTTTTAATCTTTAACCTCTTTCTTTTTACTGGTTCTTTCCTTGCTGCCTGCAAATATTTCCAAGTCTCTCTCATTCTCAAAATATATTCTGCCTTCCAGCTGTTGCCCTCTATCTCTCATCTCCTAATAATCTAAGCTTCTTGCTACCTAGAAATTGTTGCACCCGATTTCTCAGTTCTCATTTTCCTCTTAAAAAAACTCTCTCCACTGTCATCCCTGGCTTTATCAAATAACCGATACTGCTCTTTCCAAAGTTCCTTGTGACCTTTTAATTGCCAAATTTGTTGTCTTCTTGATGCTCATTCTTCTTGTCATCTTTCAGATATTTGACATTATTGATTACCTCCTTCTGTATACTCTTTCCCCTCTGGACTTTTTGTCATGCTATCCCTCTTGATTCTCTTATTACAAATACTTTTTTAGTTTCTTTTTTTGGATAAAGGTGTATTGCCCACTAACTGGGAGTATCTCTTAGAGCTCCATCTTATTATCAGTAACCCCTGTTTCTTGGGCCCGTTGCTCCTAGTGATTGGAGAAGGTGTAGGTTGGATATTAAAGACCTCAAATCTGATCTTCTCCCACTTTAGGAGGGATCTCTTAGGATTCATTTCATTTACTATCCTGCTACTTTGCCATGTTTCATGATCTCCACAAACTCATTATTCTGTAAGAGAAAATCAACTCTGAAACTCTTATCTCTTCAGTTCACTTCTACCTCACCTACTCCTTGCCCTTGAAAGTAACCTTCCTTTTTATTCATCCCTCTTTCCTCCTTTGTTAATTTTTCAGTTTATTTTTGTGTTTTCTTTTTTTATTAAACTGTCAAAGGGACTCTTCTGTCTTTCTTTGTTTTCCCATCACTTAGCACAGTACATAATACATAGTTGATACTTAAATGTTTGTTGAATGAATATTATTATCTATTTATCCATTTCTAATCCCTCCCCGAGTTCTAGTCTTGCATTATAAATTGCGTTTGTGGTATTTCACATTATATGTACCCATGTCAAGCCAAGTACAGCATGTCTAAAACAGAATTTATCACCTCAATCCCTCAATCCTACCCTCTTCCATACTTCATTACTGTTAAGTATATGACCATCCTTCCAGGCAAAAAGACTCACAATATTGATATCATTCTAAAATCCTCTTTTATACTCACCCACATATCTTGTCAATTGCTAAATCTTGTAATTTCTATCTTTGTGATATCTTTTATATTCCCTCTTCTCTCCATACACATATCCACTGTATTAATTCAGACATTAAACATGTCTTCCCTAGACTACTACAATAGCTTTCTCATTGGTTTTCTTGCCCCAAGTCTCTATTTCCTGTAATATACACTCCAAACTACTTCAAGGGTGATTTTCCTAAAATATAGATATTCTAATAACAGCTCTCTATTTACCACACTCCAGTGTCTACTATTATCTCCAAGATCAAGTTTAAATTTATTTATCTAGAATTTGAAACTCTTCAAAATCTGGCCCTTTCTATCCTCTCCACTCTTCCATTGCACATTTCTCTGTGCATTCTACTATCTAGTCAAATTTTTCTATCGCTTCTTGAAAACAGTTTTCCATCTCCATCTCCTAATGCTGTTTCTTTGCATTCTATTCCCCCTATATGAAATGTCTCACTATAAATCTTGGCTTAGAATCCCTAGATACTTCTAAGACCAAGCTAAAGGATGGTGCCTTTCCCAAGAGGTCTGTCATGATCTCTATTCTCCTTTTTTCCTAGATGCTAGTGTCACTTTTTTAATATTCTCTTCTATCCACTGTATATGTACTTTGTAAATTTAAATTTGTATAGGTTTTGTTACCCATAGAATATGAGTTGCTTAAAGGTAGGGTTTGTTATCATCTTTTCTTTTTTTTTTTTCTCAAGGACACTGCATGGCAAATAGTAAGCATTCTGTAAATGCTTAGTAATTGATGTTGATTTGTTTTATTTACCAATACTTTGTTACATTGGAGGATTCATTGGTTGAGCAGTGAGTGGGGAGCTGGCATTATTAGGAGGAGACAACGTTCTAAAGCAAAAGAACATCAATAAGATCTTTATTTCAAAACAAAGTCATAACATTATAACAAAAAGGTAATATAGGTCTGCTTTTGAGTTCCCTGCTAAGCTAAGGATGAAATACTTGTCAACTTTCACAGCATTGGTCAGAATCAATTCAGTAGAAAAGCAATAGTAAAACTATTTATATTTCACAAAGAAATAGTATTGTTTGTTGTTATAGATATCCAAGATTCAGTTGCTACAGAGACAAAGGTTTACATTGGCATTAAGTCACCTCATAAAACAATTTCACAACTTTTTTTGAGATCAGACCTCTGATTTATTTAGTTTTAGGGAGCTAGTTTCCATTTTGAAAACTCCGTTTAACAACGCTAATCAGTGACCTGACATGCTTCTCTTATTCATTGAGAGTTGTTTGGGGGTAGTTAACTGGTTAAATGATTTGTCCAGAATCCCATGGCCATTACGTGTCAGAGGCAGGGCTTCTTGATTTAGAAGCTGGTTCCTTGTCTACTACACCATGTTACTGTTTAGTGTAATGTGGAACTGACCAATGACTTGGTCACTTCTAGGATACTGTGCAGTGTGATATCTCATGTTCCCTTTCTTCTGCCAGCATGGTATTATTAATCAGTCTGCCCCACCTCATATAAGATAATATTAAAAATGGTAGCAGCTCTTTTTCTGGTGGCTAAAAATTGGAAATCAAACCGATGCTTATCAATTAGAGAATGGCTAAAGAAGTTGTAATATATGATTGTAGTGGAATATGATTGTGCTATAAGAAATGACAAGTGGGATGATTTCAGAAAAATTTGGAAAGGCTTACATGAACTAATGCATAGTGAAGTTAAAAGAATCAGGAGAATGTATACAGCAATAACAGTATTGCTCAATGAAAACTGTGAGTGACTTAGATATTTTCAACAATGCAATGATCCTTGAAAGATAATCTTTTTTTTAAATTAAAACTTTTTATTTGTAAAACATATGTATGGGTAATTCTTCAACATTAACCCTAACAAAGCTTTCTGTTACAAATTTTTCCCCCCTAGTTCCCACCCCTCCCCTAGATGGCAGGATATCTAATACATGTTAATTATGTTAAAATACTTGACAAATCGAATATATGTATACATATTTCCACACTTATTATTGTTGTGCAAGAAAAATCGTATCTACAAGAAAGAAAAACCAGAAAAAGGAAACACAATGCAAGCAAATCTCAATACAGAGCATGAAAATGTTATGTTGTGGTCCACATTTCACATCCCTCTCTCTGGGTGTATATGGCTTTCTTCATTGAACAATTGGAACTGGTTTGAAAAATTTCATTGTTGCAGAGAGCCATCTCCATCAGAACTGATCATCATATAGTATTGTTGTTGCTATGTATAATGATCTCCTGGTTCTGCTCATTTCACTCAGCATCAGTTCATGCAAGCTTCTCCAGGCCTCTCTGAAATCATCCTGCTGGTCGTTTCTTACAGAACAATAATATTCCATGACATTCATATACCGTAATTTATTCAGCCATTCTCCAATTGATGGACATCCTTTCAGTTTCCAGTTTCTAGCCACTACAAAAAGGCCTGTCACAAACATTTTTGCACATGTGGCTCCCTTTCCTTCCTTTATGATTTCTTTGGGATATAAGCCCAATAGAAACTCTTTTGGGTCAAAGGGTATGCATAGTTTGATAACTTTTTGAGCATAGCTCCAAATTCTCTCCAGAATGTTTGCGGCATCAGTGTCCCAGTCTTCCCACATCCCCTCCAACATTCATCGTTATCTTTTCCTGTCATTTTAGCCAATCTGACAGGTGTGTAGTGGTACCTCAGAGTTGTCTTAATTTGCATTTCTCTGATCAATAGTGATTTGGAGCACCTTTCCTTGAAAGATAATATTAAAGGACTAATGATGAAGCATTCTGCCTCCAGAGAAAGTACCAATATTAATTCAATACAGACTAAAGCATGTTATTTTTCACTTTCATTTTTTTTTAAAGTTTTGGGTTTTTTGATACAAAATGAGTAACATGGCAGTGCTTTACATAATTGCACATATATATACTTATATCTGATTGCTTACCCTTTTTTGGTGGGGGGAACGCAGAGATAGAATCTGGAAGTCAAAGATTTAAATAAAAATATTTTTAAAACTGGAAAAAAGAAAAAAGTGAAACAGATGGAGCAGGACTTGTGAGACATACTGCTAACATCAATCAATCAATAAACATTTATTAAACATCTGAAAAAAACAGGCCTTGAACTAAAAAAAAAATGTTAGCAGATAGAAGGGACTCTATCCCCCTCTCCTTACTTACTCTGTTTTTCTCTTGCCTTCCCCTTTTTACCCTTCTTTTTTATTTTTTATTTCTATTGTATCACATATGAAAGTGAATTGCCATTATTTGGATATATGTTTTTTGGTTTTTTTAATGTGCAATTTTCTTTAGGATTACATTCTTTCTCCAAAAGCTGTCTGAAAGCATAGTGGAATTTGTATTTCTAGCATCCTGCTGATGATCTGCCTAATTGAGGACTGAGCAAACACAGAAGTTTTCTTTCACCAAAAAAACAGTTATATCTGGTTGCTACTATCTCAGTTATCTCAGAGAGCTCAGTGAAACTTGGTATTATTCCTGTTGAACACCAAACATTCGTACCCCCATGGAAGCTTGTAAAAATAATCTGTCTTGCATATGTAGTTATTTAATGCTCAGAATGGATCAAAGAGTGCTGAATTGTGATCAGTGAATGTGAACTTAAAATGTCTGCTGTGCAGTTCGGTGATAATTATTGGGCAATATAGAAAAGCTAGAGGGCTTTTTTCCCCCCCTCAGTCTTCAGTATGCTTTAGAGAGCTCATAGGTGTTTCATAAAAAGTTGTAAAGGGGTCAGTAATATAAACTAAAATCTGCATGAACCAAATGACCTGAATTATATTGCAGCTAGCAATCTAATGCAGAATGGAACATGCTGTGAAAATGATGTGATTTGCATATCATTTTAAAAAATCAAGGCCTGAACTGTGTTTCTTGACTACATTAAGATACTTAAAACCCAGTAGCCATAATGGAAATCTTAGCACTTTACTTTAAAATAGGGAGGGGGAAGCATTTAAATCTGTCATATTCACAGTGCAATTTCATTTGAAAGACAGTCCTTTCCTCACAATACTGGCCTAGTAAAGTACCCACTATCATCATTTAGACTCTCAGGAAATGCAAATTGGCTGAGACAAAGCATGTGTTGGTTAAGAAGACCAGAAATCAGAATCATAGAAAATGGAAGAACAGTTTGGTGAGAGAAAATAGAAAGGAAGGAAATTAATGAGTAATCTACTGAATTTACTTCCTTTAAATGTTCAGTTTAAATTAAGAAATTTAGAAATTGGATGGCTTCCTAAAAATATAAAAAAATACAGGGTTGACTTTTCCCTATAAAATTAGGTGTAGTTAATGTTATTCATTTTGTTTCTATTAAGAATAATTTTCTTAGAAAACTAATTTTTTGTAGTGTAACAACAACAATAATAATAACTGACATTTCTATAACATTAAAAGGAGGACAAAGAACTCATTTGTCTTTCCCAGTAACTGTATAAAGTAAATGTTTCAGACACTAACATCTGCATTTTACAAATGAGAAAACAGAAGTTCATAAAGATTATTACTTATCCAGGATCACACAGCCAGTATTGCTAAAAAAAAAAAAAAAAATCAATGTGATCTGTGATCTCATCTATGTAGGTATTCCATACAACACAGAAGATCACTATCCATGGATGCCTGCCCATTCTGCATGGCTCTGATCCATGTCTTCCCATAAGTTCATCATGCAAGCTTCAAACAACATGCTGCAGGCCTTGCTTGTTCTTTTTTGACATCACAAGAATATTAATGGATTAAACATGCTGTCCATAAATTATTCTTTCCTCTTTCCAAGTAACAGGCTTATTTTTTTTAATCATATATCTCTCTGATAACACATTTTCTTCTACTCACCACTTATAAGTCATTGTTTTCAGGTATATTGTAATCTACCAATATCCATCAGGAATTTTTCCATTGCTTTCAAGGGTGATTTTCATTTTCATTTCTTTGGTGACTGTAGCATGCTAAGTCTTATGATCATAAAAAAAATCAAAACACTAGAATAATGATGTCTTTGAAAACAAGAGCCATCATTTCATAAAGAAGTTGAACTAGAGATAAATCCAAAATTCAGTGAGAAGAAAAAGGATAAGCTAGATTAGTTCCCAGCTTCTTAAATTATGTGTCAAGATCCCACATGGGGTCTCGTAACTGAATATGGGAGTCGCAAAGTTATGATTTATTATCAGTAAATGTTGGATTTTATATTTATTCTATATACCTATCTACCTGGCTTCACTTAAAAAATTCTCAAGCTAAAAAGGGTTGCAAGTAAAAAGAGTTTAAGAAGCCCTGAGCTAAATCACCTCTGAGAAATGGTCAGATTCTCTTAATATTGCAAACTTCTATCTGCAACAATTGCTTACAAGCAACACATGATTAAATGTGTTGTATGGCTATTTTCAGAAATCTGTATATTAAATTGGGTTAATTTTTAGTATAATCCAACAAAAGAAGGAAGGAAGGAAAGCAAGCAAAGAGGGAGGAAAGGAAGAAGGAGGGAGGAAGGAAGGGAGGATGGGACAGAGGAAAAGAAAAGAGAAAAAGAGAGAGAAACCTCTGAAAGGGGAAAAAAAGATGTGTATATGGCTTTTGTTGTGGTTGAGGCCTTTTTTATTTATAAGTGAAACTGGATTAGGCAGAAATATTGAATATTTAGGAACTATATGAGTGAAAAAGTTTTTATAAAGAAAGAAAAAGAAAAGTGAAAACATTAAAATGAGAAATAAGAAAAAAATTCACTATGTGTCAGACACTGTTGTTCCAAGTTTTAGGTGTATAAATTCAAGCCAGCAAGCTCAAGTATCTTTCATTTTACTAATAAGGGGGAGAGATGACATATAAAGAAAGTAGGGGGTTAGGGACTCTTTTTTTTTGCTTATGTATCTATCCTTATAGTGTCTCCTTGGCATTTAACTCTCACCTGTGGCTCAAAGAAAGAGGTAGAAGTGGCTCAGGATTGGAAATGAAGTGATGACATGTGAATGGTCAGGAAATAATGTAGAGGCCTATTTCTAAAACACAGAGGGTGAAAACTGTTCTTTTAAGAGCTAAATGTCCCAGGTACAAATATAGGATCTAGTGGGAAGATGAAGAAAAGGATGAATGTTGTCTAATGGTAAACTAATGTTTAAATAGGCTGGCAATAGATGAGCAATATCCAACCTGAGGGGTAAAGATGAGGCAGAAGGAACCACGCTGATTAGGTATATAAAACAACTCTGATAATTTTTCATTTCCAGCTGACATTCTTCCTCACTTTCTGAGTCACTTCAGATGTCCAATCTCTGAAGCAGCAGGATGTGGGCACAACAAACATGGTACTTATATATAATCTCATATTTTATATTGTAAAAACCTTTTTACTATTGTTATTTCATATAATTATAAAGTTTTGTTCTCACAAATTGGATAAGTTAGAATAAAAATTTACATTAATTGCTGAATTATATGGAGCTTAAAAGTTTGAGACTTTTAAAAAAATTTTCAGTTTTACTTCATTTTACATTAAAGACGATAATTAATGGGGAAAACTAAAACATCTGAGCTACATAGAAAATTGATTTAAGTAAATTAATACTTTGTTTACTGTCTAGTGTACCCTTTTCCTGAAGACCTTCCTTCTGATTTGTAAGTGCCTATTTCATGTACAACTCACACCATCTTCATTTTTTGTTCCACTTCTCACTCCGGATATTTCTACATCCCCTTCAGCAGTGCTGGCCCCTACTCCCCCCATTTCCTGCTTTCATGTTTCTCTTTCCTTTTGAATGTAAGCATGTGAGGGTTATGGATTCTTTTTAAAAAAAATATTTATGTATCTCTATGGTATTCCCCTGGTACTCAATTCTCACCTATGGTTTAAAGGAGCTATAGCATGTGCAGCAGGCAGAATCCAGTAAGACCATCTCAGTAAAGAGGTTAAACAGATTAAACATAACTGACAGCACTCCAATCCATGTCTACCCCAATTGAAGGAAGAATTTCCCCAGTGCAATGGGCAGATGTGAACAATTTGTTCCAGCATCCTTGAAGATAACAGAAGCAGACTCTGTGGAGTGCTCAGAGGTTGGTCATAGTTTGAAGAGTCCAAGTTCATTCATTTTACCTTAAGCCACTGTCAATCATTTTGACTTTTAGTTTCCCACTGGACTTTGATGGAATAGAGAGGGACAAATATGTGCAAGTCTGCCTTACTTAAATCTAAAGTATGGTCAAGAAGACATCATCCCATGATGTCCACTGGTCCTTTTTAAAAACAAAGAACAACATATCCCTAATGCTTAGCATATTGCCCAACACATTTTCTGCACTTAAGAAATTCTCTGTCACTCTATTGTTATATTTGCAATGACCCAGTCAAGACACTTTCAGGAGACCTTATTATTTTTGCTGTAATCAATTCTCCCTTTCATAGATTCTTTCAAGCTGTAGTTTTTGGTCAAAAAGAGTAGTCCTATAAAGTGTTAGTGCTAGAATGGAGGTTCATCCTATCCCTAACTTGTTAACTCATACCTTCCTCCCTTCCTTTTCCCATCTTTCTGTTATTCTATCCTCTAGTCTCTCCCAGTTCTCAATCCCAAAACACACACACACACACACACACACACACACATTCACATTCATACACAAGTTTGAAATTTCATTATTTTTGTACATGGAGCAAAGTGGGCATAAAGAATCACATTAATCACAACACTAAAAATATTTTTCTCAAGTACCAACTTTTACCAAAAAAGGTATCATAATGATGGTATAGGATTTTAAAGTTTGTTCCAAAGCTAATTTGCAAAGTTTGCTTTGGTATATTTTCATGACATCATAGTCTGGTAGTTTTTTGGGGGGAATAAACCATTTTATTTGGTATGGGTAGTATTCCTCTATAAAATGTAAGCTCCTTGATAATGGAGATGGTTTTATTTTTTTTATTCCCAGCACAGTACCTAACATATAGTAAGTATATAATAAAATTTTGCTGATTGATTGGTAATAGTGTGAAGTAAATCAGCTACAGCAGTCACTTTGGGTTTTCTTAAATAAAAATTACTTTTTCCCTAGACACATGGTCTCCAGACAGAGTCTGTCTTTGCTCTGATGCCATTTTAAATGTGAAAAAATGATTCTGCTTCAGTGATTTATAAGCAACTTGAAGAGATCTGTAGAATTGATGTCTTTTAGTCACTGAAACAGTGATTCACCCTCTTAGAGAAGACAGCATAATACTAATGAAGGGGAATACTTAAAATAGGAAGGCCAATGCATTTCAAAGAAGGACCCTTTATTTAACTTAGCTGATTTGCTTGTTAGTTTGACCTTGAGGAACATATTTGAATCTACCAGAATATTTTATAGGAGATAATCAATGAGCTTTTGTTTAAATATTTAGAATAATTATTTACTTTATTCCCAAATCATTGTCTTAAAACTTTCTAATGACCATTGTGTTTACCTATTTGAAAAAATGACAAAATTTGGGAAATGTTAAATCCTCTCAAGCATTTACAATAAGAAGACATGCTTCTTTTCCTCTAGGTCTAAACCTGTGAGTCCTTCAAGGCATAGTGAATTCCAGGTAAGGGAATTCTTTTTACTTATGTGGAACAACATTTTTTTTTCAGAACTGTTCTTTAAGGAAATAAACTGGGTACCCAAAATCAAATTACTGGTATGTGTCAGAGTCAGGATTTCACCATAGTTCATTCTAGCTGGCTCTGAAGCCAGCTTCCTATCCAATAAGATATGAAGCCTTTCAATATGATCTTAGTTTTGATTTGTTTTGTTTTGTTTTTAATTTTTCTTCCTTTGTGTCTATCATAGCACAGATAAAATATTTATTTGTGAGTTTCTAAATGAAAATAGCCTGTGGGATTTCGAAGAACATTTTACAGCCATTCAATGTCATGCACCATAAAACAACATGGTAAGATACTGGAGGTTTTAGAACCTCTCAGTCATACCCATGGCTCCAACATTGTCCATCTTTGTAAGAAATAAACACAGTAATAATCATTTAGAAAGGAGTTTAATGTCCCTCAATTCTCTCAGTGTTGTGTAACAAATCTACATTGAATGATAGAGCAACATCAGTGAAGCAATATATGAAAGAGGAAGTGTCCTGAGAGCAAGAGGAAGTCTTTTTGGCTGGGTTGTATCATTTTAATAAAAGCAGCATGTGCTTGCTGGAGAGTCATCAAAATCAGAAGCATTTACAACAGTATTTAATGGCAAAATTGCCATTGGACAAATTTAAGACTACAACTGCGAAACATAGTCCTCTAGTGGTCTCTTCACAACAGTGGATTTTATGCAACTCTCCTAGCTACAGAATTCCTCTTTCATTGGGGCTGCTATATTTTGTATCAAAGGGTTTTTCATATTAACTGACTTCTATGATATTGGTGGTATTTCCCAGTAGAGCATGATTTTCAATTTCCTCTGAAAACATCTAAGTCTCTTATTCTCAGAGCATGGATCTTTTTCAAGAAAAGCTTAGGCTGCTTAACACAGTTGATAACTTTTGCAACTTACAAATGTTAGCACTTATGAAAGACTTGGTCAGTAAAACTGTTCCATACACTTTGAATATATCCCTAGAAGACTGCTGGCTTTTATTTTTATATTCCCCAGAACCTAGCACAGTGACGCATATATAACTGGAGTTTGACAAATATTTATCAAAATGAATGTTTGTAGAATAAATTAATGAAGAATGCAAACACATTAGAAGAAATTAGAGGTCATTAGAGGAAATTAGAATATTCTGGAGGACACCCTAACCTTTGAAATTATTAATGAGGAAGCCAAGCTAACTTATTTTATAACAATTTCCTTGGTAGATATCTCTCAGAGATATGGAGATAATGAGCTGGAAGGAACAAGGGCTGAAGCTTGTATGTGTAGGCTTAATTTTTTAATAGTTAAATCTATGACTGGGGTAAAAACTACCTTGAAGAGATAATGGATGGAAGGAGCCTCAAAAATTTATCTCTGTAGACAGAAGAGAAAAGAGAACAAACACATATGAACCAAATTAATTTTGTTTTTTAAATATCAATATTGTGGATGGAATAAAAGGTTAAACTAAGTAGTAACCAGTTTAAAGACCACAAAATAATATCTGAGGTGTAGCTATGTGAAGTCCATTATAAGTTAGTTAAGGAAGCAATAAGGGAAGCTGGGAGGAGTATCGCGTCCATAGAATGGCTTCATTGATTAGCAGGCTTCCTGATTAAATCTGTCTAAACATATAATGTAAACAATGAACACCAGTTTCTCAGCTATTATATCAACCCAGCAAGTGGTAGTTAAGAGGGTAAGGATTGTACATGGTTTATGAGGTTAAGCTGGCTATGAATTATATTTCAAAAACTATCAGAGAAAAAATGAGGTTGAGTTGTAGAGCATCTACCATGGGTTAGCTAGGGAATGACAGTACCCAGGTTGTTATTGTTCAATCAGTTTTCAGTCACGTCTGACACATTGTGATCCCATTTGGAGTTTTCTTGGCAAAGATACAGCAACAGTTTGCTATTTCCTTTTCCAGTTTATTTTACAGATGAGGAAATTGAAAGAAATGGGATTAAGTAGTTTATCCAGGATCAATAAGAGGCCAGATTTGAACTCAGGAAGATGTCTTCAGACTCCAGGTCTGGCACTTTATCCACTGTGCCAACTAACTTCCAAAGACATGACATTATTGACTTGCTGCTGCTATAGCTGGCCTAGTCTGAAAGCAGAGACAGCAGGAAAAAATGAAAACTAGTTTCTTAGCTATCTTTAAGCATCTGCTTGATCTGGGTTATGCAGTATGCAGACAATCAGGTATATATACAAAGAATGACTACTTTATTAAGTTGAAGTCATGTTTGTAATTTAAAGACACTGAAAATTCCTTTTAAGATTTTCAGGACTCTGTTAGCCACTCAATCTGGGTGGGTGGATATAAGTGGAGAAAATGAGTGTGTGTGTGTGTGTGTGTGTGTGTGTGTGTGTGTGTGTGTGTGTG
>JAJPUD010019454.1:15986-26531 GCA_023553655.1 Myrmecobius fasciatus | reverse complement strand
AGAGCAATTTGGAGCTATGCTCAAAGAGTTATCAAACAGTGCATACCCTTTGACCCAGCAGTGTTTCTACTGGGTCTATATCCCAAAGAGATTTTGAAGGAGGGAAAGGGGCCCACATGTGCAAAAATGTTTGTGGCAGCCCTTTTTGTAGTGGCAAGAAACTGGAAATTGAAAAGATGCCCATCAATTGGAGAATGGCTGAATAAATTATGGTATATGAATGTTATGGAATATTATTGTTCTGTAAGAAATGACCAAAAGGAGGATTTCAGAGAGGGCTGGAGAGACTTGCATGGACTGATGCTGAGTGAAATCAGCAGAACCAGGAGAACATTATACACAGCAACAAGACTATATGATGATCAATTTTGATGGACATGGTTCTCTTCAACAATGATGTGATTCAAACCAGTTGTGCTGCGATGAAGATAGTCATATACATCCAGAGAGAGGCCTGTGGGAACTGAGAGTGAACCACAACACAGCATTTTAACGCTTTCTGTGAATATTTCCATGCATTCTGTTTTCCTTCTTAGGTTGTTTTTTTTTTCTTCCTCTCTTTCTAGATCTGATGTTTCTTCTGCAGTAAGATAACTGTATAGATATGTATACATGTATTGTATTTGTCATATAATTTATCCTATCTAGCATGTATTAGATTACCTGTCATCTAGGGGTGGGGGGCGGGGGGAGGGAAAGGAAAAGCTTGGGAAAAAAAAAGTTTTTTTGCAAAGGTCAATGTTGAAAGGTCACTCATATGTTTTGCAAATAAAAAGCTTTATTAAAAAAAAAAAGAGAAGATTTCAGAACTGTAACAGTATGAATTGAAACAAAGATGAGACAGATTGTCATGCAAAATCACCACACAACACCACTACCAGAAGATATAGAGAGACAGATAGACAGACACAAAGGCAGACAGAGAGACTAAGACAAGACAGAGACAGCCAGACAAAGGGATGGACAGACAAAGGGACAGAGAGACAGACAGATAAGAAAGAGCCCACATATCCCAAGGCTTGATTTTTTTTTTGTTTTGTTTTGTTGATTACCTAGAATTAAGAAAGAAAAAAAATGTTAATAATACAGATTAAATTTAAAAGTGTGTCCTATCTTTTTGGAAAGTCAGCTATTAAATATTTACCATAACATTCTAGGCTGTTAGAAGCTTGCCAATCAAGTAACTTGGCACATAGACTAAAACATTTTATGCAGAATTTTTCTTTTTCTTACTATCCAAAGAAGTGTCTAGTGCAATTGCTTCCACAGTTGGAACAAGGGGTATTGAAAACTGGTTTTCATTCAGATACAATTATCCACAATATTTCCTTTCTCCTTCTTTTTATCATTTTTTCCCATCCTTCTTGTTGCCCATTAGCCTTCTCATAAGAGTCTTTCCTTCCTTTCAAAATGGGTGTGCTAAAAACTGAGTTCTCCTTATCCCAATTCCTACTCTAACAATGACAAAAGGGGAAAATTGGTTTCAACTTCACCATTAGACTTGAAACTAGGTTATATGATAGTCATATGAAATGATAGATAGAAATTTATTTTGGAAGGAAAAAAGTAAAGAGTACCACACAAAAGCAAAAGAAAAGAGGTACTACAGCAACAAGATTATATCATGATCCATTCTGATGGATGTGCTCTTTTCAACGGCAAAGTGATTCAGGCCAGTTGCAATGGTCTTGTGATGGAGAGAGCCATCTGCACCAGAGAGACAATTGTGGGGACCAAATGTGGATCACAACACACTATTTTTATTTTTTTGTTGTCTGCTTGCATTTTTTCTTTCTCATTTTTTCCCTTTTTGATCTGAGTTTTCTTGTACAGCATGATAATTGTGGAAATAAGTATAGAAGAATTGCACATGTTTAACATATATTGGATTGTTTGTCAGGGAGGGAGAAAAAAATTTGGAACACAAGGTTTTACAGGGGTGAATGTTGAAAAGTATGCATACGGTTTGAAAATAAAAAACTTTAAAATAAAAAAAAAATAGGAAAGAAGGTACTTCTAAGTGAATCGAATTTAAAAGTACATACCTTTATACTACAAACTTTTCTGGCAGTTGATTCCAAAAAGCTGGAGGAAAAAAATCATAATTTCATTGGTATGGATGCCCATCTATCTCTTAGTAGTCAATCCTTTATGATTTGCTGTGACCAAAAAATCTTTAGTCACTCAATAAGTATTTATTATTCACCTACTAAATGTCAGGTACTCTGCAAAGGACTAGAGATGTGGAGAAAGGAAAAAAGAAAACTGCAATTCTTAAAAAGCTTACAGTCTGATGGGAATTAGTTGTAAGCAAATAACTATATACAGGAAATATAGAAAATAATCATTAGAGGGAGAGTGTTAAGATTAAGAAGGATTGGAAAAGATCTCTTGTAGAAAACACGATTTTCGTTGGGATTTGAAAGAAGTCAAGGAAACCAGAAGATAGAATTGAGATGGAAGAGAATTCTAGGGCAAGACAGGCAGATAATGAAAATACACAATGAGGCCAAATGTCATTGGATCAGATAGTACATGGTGTTGAGCAAGATAGAAGACTGGGCAGATGGAATTGGAGAAGAGGTTATGAAGGACTTGGAGTACTAGATGATTTTGTATTTGATTTTGAAGGTAATTAATAGAGAGCCGATAGATCTACTGAGCAAAGGGATGACAAAGGCGGATGGGTGTTTTAGGGATATTACTTTGATAACAGGGAAGGATGGATGGGAGCAGGAAGAGCTCTGTGGCAGAGAGACCGACCAAGAGACTTTTGCAATAGTCGTGGTGTGAGGTGGTCATCAACTGATAGCCAAAAACAAAAACCTTTTCTAAATTTAGCCTAATCTTCAGCTGACCAATATATACATCCTCTTGAGAGGTCCTTATGAAGGCCTTGCCAATTCTTTGGATCTGCTAAAATTTGCTTTCTGCTGGCATGGTCTTTGAAACCTCCAGGTTACCCCTAGGTCATCAGATTAGACATATTACAAAATGAATGTTAGACTAAAAAATTGAAGAAACTCCCCAAATGAACTTTTCACATATTTACTTTTTTGTAAGTTCAAGATCAATAAATAAAAAGCATATGTGAATGTTCGATATTAAATAGATATCTAAGCTAGAAAAAGAGTAATTTTCTTTAGGTGTAGATAAGGGGCAAATGTTACAAAGCTGAAGGACACCATTCTCTGGATTTGAGTTAAATCCTTTGCAGAAATGTATTAATGTCTCTAGGCCCCAGAGTGCTAATTAATACATTTCTGTGACACTACACTAAATGTACCTTCCCAAATGCCTAAATTACACACAGAGGAGCGAGCCTCTTCTCTCAGCTGGTTCTGGTTAATGAAATACACTGAAGAGCAGTCATTAAATAGTTATTACCTCATATAAAGTGATTTCATGTGTAGGAAATTATTTTCCCTTCAGGCAATATGGTCTTCTGGAGATAACATGGAATTTGATAAATCAAAGATGAGTTCTCAAGGTTTATGTTTATTTTTTTAATCCTGTGATACAAAAGCACATACATATATACACACACATACATGTGTGTATATATGTGTATATGTGTAGATATATGTGTATATAAACACATTATATAATATAGATATGTATACATCATTTTATATATATATATATATATATATATCCCCCCACACATAGCTTCCTTCTCCCCCAAATTATCGTTGTCAGAGAGGAAACATTTGGCTTAAAGCTTTTTTGTTGTTTTATTACTTAATTAAAAAATATTTTATTGATGCTTTTCCACATGCACATCACTTCCCTGTATTGCCTCATCGCCTGCAACAGAACTTTCTTATTCCATTAAGCAAAACAAACTGACATATTGACTATGTTTAAAAGCATTTCTTTCATTCCACATATTTCACCATCCTGCATTCATGATTAGTTACTGCACTGAACTTTTCTGATATGTTTTCCTTTGTACTGGTCTGGTCATTGTGCATATTTATTTACTTAATTCTACTTACTTTGTTCTGCATCAGTTCATACAACTCTACCCAAATTTCTCCGAATTTTTCATAAATGTTTTTTCTTATCATCAGAATTATATTTCATTATATTCATAAACCATAATTTGTTCATATTTACTTGATTAACCAGTTTCTTGCTACTATGAAAATATGACTATAAATATTTTGGTATATATTGGATCTTTCTATCTATTTTTGACTGCCTTGGGGCAAATACTTGATAATGTATAACATATATTGGATTACTTTCCATCTAGGGGAAAGGGGTAGAGGGAATGAGGGGATAATATGGAATACAAAGCTATGCAAGAATCAATGTTAAAAAATAATCTGTGCATATGTTTTCAAAATAAAAAGGTTTAATAATAAGAAAAAACTTAATAAATACCATAATATACCATAAATCAAAGGATATGAACAGTCTGGGCACTCTGTTAGGATCGTTCTTATCTATTTTAACCCAATACTGAATAAATATGGTTAATAATGGTATATAATGTAGCTTGAAATGTGACAATGCTATGCCCCTTTCATGACTACTTTTTTCATTTTCTCATTGAGATTATTGACCTGCTTTTAGATCTATACTTTTGATTATATTAAGGAAAGCTTTTTGATGTCTATCTTTTAGATGATTTTTAATGTAAGTACTAAATTATTTCCAAAGACCTCTCTCCTCTTCTGTTTATTAACATATTCATATTGTCTTTGTTTTTATATGGTTATAGTTATGCCAATTCTTTCACTGAAGAAATTTAAATAGAACGTACCTGTGATAAAAAAGAGTACATTAGGTAGAGCCACAATTAGAATTGTACAGAACTTATCAGCAGCCTCAATAAAAGACCACAGGTCCTGTAATCACATATACTGGCAATCAAAAGAACTAGGCCTGTGACCAAAAATATTTTATCAAGAAAAATTATCCATAATATTGAATGAAAAAAATGGACATTCAATGAACTTGTAGATTTTCATTACTTTCTTTCAACCAAACCCAAACTCAATAATAAATTTAATATATAAGAGCCAATATCCAAGATTAATTTCAAGGAACTTAACATGGACAAATTGTTTTTACATGCAAGACTGACATCCAGAATTGGGTAACTCAAAAAGAAAGATTTATACAAATGAGGCAGAGGAGGAATAGACACAGAAGCATTAGAGAGGAGAAGAGGGCTCATAGTTCTGCAAACCTATTGGGAATAGATTAAAGAGGCAACACTACATATATACCATGAAGGATATAGCTCTCTCCAAAATCTATAAAGAAATAAGGAGGGAGGGATAGGTGGATGGAAAAACAAAGGGTGAGGGAAGAAGATGAGGGACCCATGGATGGGGGGAGGTTAAATAAGGAGCAGAATTAAAATAGAAGAATTAGCAGGGATAGGAAAGAAGTGATATACCCAAACACTACAACCAGGATCAGGAGTAGAATTTATTAGAATTTTAGATGCATGTTTACATATGGATAAATGTGTGTATGTATGTACATGTGTATATATGCATATACATGAGCATATGTAGATATGTATATATGTATAGAATATATGTATATGTGTGTGAGATTATGGATGAGTGTGAATGCATATATGTGTGTGTGCATATATATGTATGTGTGTGTGTATATATATATGCATATATATATTTATGGGGGGGTGTATGTATATATCTATTAAATGAATATGTGCTTAACTATAGCTTGCTAGGAGAGGTTGGAGGGATGAAAGGAAAAAAAGAATAAAGTAAAAAAAAGTGAATAGCAAAGAACAAAATAACAACCAACAAGGAAACAAAGATGGACATATGAATATAAATTCTTCTATTATTATATATCCTTTCTTGATCTGGAAATTTATTGTTATATATTTTGAATCCTTCCTGATATTCTGCTGGGCATGTGGAAATGTTCTGTTCTGTTTTGTTTTATTTTCGTTTTTTGCCTTTTTTTTTTTATAAATAAGATATATGTATGTTTATATACATATCTGTATACACACACACATATATATATGTAAGTAGTACATTAGGAAAATGCAGTAATAATGTGATAGATGTATAAGAGTTAGTTGTATTGAAATTGCATCTTGTTCTGGTCCTCCTGACCCACTTACTATCCCAGATGGCATGCTAAATAAGTTTATAAGTTGCTAGTATAATATGACACTAGCTGGACATAAGATTGCAAAGGGAAACATAGAAGTCACTTATAAACCATCCCTCAAATTAAAGAAGCATAACAGTTATTTGCAAACTCTCATAATCTGGGGAAGCAAGTAGCCACTAGAAACTGTCTCATAAATTAACTAAGGCCCCATCTTGAGACTAAGTGCTAAATTAGAAGAACATAACTGGACTCCTTTGCAATAGCATCTTGGTTCTGCTAACTGCCTTTGGTCTATAAATTTCAGATAAGCTTCATCTCTGCTAATGAACTAAATCTAAGATGTTGATAAAATTTTGTGTATATGTTAGTGAACTAAACTCAAAGGTGACAAGTGTTGATCTGTATCCCACCATCAAAACTCTATTAAAATGAGACCCCAAGCTCCTACCCCCTCCTCAGAACGCTGATATTTGCTATAGATTTATTCTGCCCATATCTCTTCTCCTCTGCAATTTTCCCTTCCCTCCACTGCTTCTTTTCTTTCTCCTTCGCCCTATTCCCTGTCCCCATGCCATCTACCTCTGTACCCCACTCCTGCCTGTGCCATTTTGCCTCTGAACTTTCTATACCTGTTGACTCTATATTTCATGTGTTTTATTAAAGTGTGTTTGAAGTTTCACTTTCCAGTCTTTCTTAGCAATTATCCAGAAAACCAGACACTTGCTCTTTCTCAACCCATAAACTGGAAGCACCAGGACTAAGTTTATAGGTTATTCATAGCTGCACCTATTCCTGAATGAGCATGGTAAAATTAATTGGTAAAAAGCAAGAGTGGGGAGCTGAACTTTGTGTCCCCTCCCAGGGCACATTTTTCCCCTTTATCTGGCTCACAATAAATATAATTTCACAACTTAATTGGCAATATATAAGTATAGCCTGGAGGCAATCAGGCTATTTAGGAGATTATTATAATGGTTGAAGTGTGAAAAATGTCATTGAATGAGATATTTTCTATGAGAATAATGAGGAAGAAACATCAGAGATATTGTTGAACTGGAGAATCAACAGAATTTGTTGGATGATTATATTCTAATGTGGGGTTTAATATAGAGAGAACAGTTAAAGATGACTGGATTATAAACTTGGAAAAGTGAGAAGATAGTAATATTATCAACGGCAGTAGAAATTTTAGAGGGAAGGGCATGTTTTGGATGATGAGGTCAGCTTGCCATATATTGAATTTAAGATACTAGTAGTATATCTAGGTGGAATTGTCTGTTGGACAGAAGAAAATTTGAAAGAATGTCTGGGTGAGATATAAATTGAAGAATAGTTATCTGTGTTGAAGAGTAATCTGTGTTTATTTGACATGAAACTATAAGAATGGAAAAATTCACTAAAGAAGAAATTGAAGAGAAAGCAATCAAAGTAGTAGAAGAAATCAAAGAGGTAGGTCTATAAGTGTCATGGAAACTAAAGCCAGAGAAGATATCCAGTTGGAGGTCAACATTTTCTCCAGTGCTTCAGAGAGGTCAATTTAGATGCCAGAGGAAAAAAAAAAGATGGCAAGGAAGTGATTATTGCTAACCTTGAAAAAGGTGACAAGTGTCAATCTGTACCTCACCATCAAAACTCTATTAAAATGGGACCCCAAGCTCCTACCCCCTCCTCAGAACTCTGATATTTGCTATTGATTTATTCTGCCCATATCTCATCAGAAAATTAGATTAGAACAAATTTGGAGGTGAACAGTTAAAAAGTATTCAGTGGGACAGAGTACTGTTTCTAGAAATTTGTCAGTGAAGGGAAGGAAAGAAATAAGATGGTGGCTGAAAAGTGTAGCTAGGTTAAAGAAGAATTGTTGTTTTTGTTGTTGTTGTTTGTTTGTTTTTGTTTTGTTTTTGTTTTTTTACTGCGAGGAACCAGAACATATTTTTAGACTGTAGGGAAAGAACTGATATATTTTTTAAAAGATTGAAGAAACATGAGAAAAAATGGGAAATAATTAAAGTTGTTGGGGAAATGAGAAAGCATTGGATAAATAGTATAAGTAAAAGGGGTACCTTTGTCAGGAAGAAAGATCTCTTCTAACACAGATGGAAAGGGAGAGAAGGTGAATGAGAGCTCAAAGGATAAAGGATTAGGAAAGACTAGAGCTTAAAAGGATTCCAGTTAGATGATCTTAATCTTCTTAGTCAAGAATGTGTTTCAGACAGACAAAAAAGAGTGGCAATGAGGTAACTATCAATAATCACTGTGGGATCAAGGACAAATAGATTTAACTGGTATATTAGAGGCAATCTAGTCCAACCCTTTCATTTTACAGATGTATAAAGCTTTGTATTTTGATCAAAATCACAGATGTAGTAATGACAAAGTCATTATACAAGCCCAAGTCCTTTGATTAGATAAGGACTCTTTTCACAACACTATACTATCATCAAAAAACTCTTGCATTGTATCCCTTATCAATGTGAAATTGAGACAAAGCCTCAAACATTTAAAAAATTATATTTTTATTTCTTGGTCAGTATAAATCTGCCTTCTTAACTTTCCATACAAATTTCTAAAAAAACAAATTTCCACATTGGACATGTCCAAATAAATGTCTCATTCTGCACTTTTGGTTTTTCACCTTTTTATCAGGAGGCAGGTTTGAATATTTTTCAATAGCAGAGTTCCAAATTCTTTTAAAATTGCTTGCTTTTGCCATTCTCTTGTCATTATATAATTGTCATTGTATACATATTTCCATTCATCAAGACATAACAGAACCACTCTCAGGCCTTCCGTCTAATTTACTCTATATGATTCCTAATCATAATGGTATTAAGAGAGGAAATGTATCATTTCCCCATTTTTAATGTAAACATTTAATTCTTGTTTGGTATTTTATGATTGTTTATTCATATTTACCTTTTTTATGTTTCTCTTAACTCAAACACAAAAATAGCTTAACTTCAAAGTTTCTATAGAGTTCTGGTTTTGATTTGAATTTTTTATCCACCAGAAATACTTGGAAGTCCTCTAATTCATTAAAAATCTATTTTCTTTCCTTTTGTAGGATTATATTCAGTTTTGCTATATAAAACATTCTAGGCTGTAAGCCTTTGCCCTCTGAAATATAGCCCAAGTACTCCTTTTCTATATTTTGGTGACTGCTAAATTGTTTGTGATCCTGACTGTGGCTTTGCTATACATGAATTTCTTCTTTCTGGATACTTGCTTGTTTGTTGTTTGACCTGGAAGTTCTGGTTTGGGCTATAATTAATTTTCCTGGGAATTTTCATTTTGGGATTTCTTTCAGGAGGTGACTGGTAGATTCCTTCTATTTTTACTTCACTCTCTGCTTCTAAAAAGTCTGAGCAGTTTTCTTTTAAAATTTCTTAAAATATGATGTTTAGGCTCTTTATTTTGGTTGTGATATTCAGGTAGTCTTTTGATTAATTTTTTTTCTCCTCAGTCAGTTTTCCTGGTCAGTTATTTTTGCCAGGAGATACTTTACATTTTCTTCTATTAAAAAACATCTTTTGGTTTGATTTTGATATTTCTTGTCTCATAAAGCTTTTTCATTTCTTTTGGATCCATTCCAATTTTCAGGGAGTTTGTTGCTGGAAATAAGGTTTTGTACCTCTTGTGCCAAATAGTTATTTCCCTTTTAATTATTTCTTCCATGGCTCTAATTTCTTTTCCATTTTTATCTTCTAGTATTTTCATTTCATTACGAACAAAACAATACAAACATTTAAACTTTTTTTTTCAACCTTTGCTTCATCTCTTCCAGGGATTCTAGGGGAATTTGTGCCCAACATGTTTTTCTTTGAGCCTTTTCACATAGATGTTCTCTTCTGGGTTAATGACTTCAGGGTCCCTGTCATCATAATGAATATTTTTGATGTGGTTTTTTTTTGTTTTTGTTTCTTAGTTCTTCCCATCTATTTCTTTACTGGGCTTGGTGCTGAGGTCAGGCTGTGTGCACTTCTGAATAGGTTTGTGCTGGTTCTATTCCTGCTTTCTTGGAGTATTGTTATGCTAGGATCCTAGACACAGCTCAGGCTATGGACCTATAATGTTTCAATGCTTTTAGTGTTCTGATCCAGGGCAAAGTCTGATTGCAACCTTCTGGTTTGACATCTCCAGGTTCCTAATCTGGGTCTGAGTCTTAATAACAGTAAAGTGCTGCTAGACTTACTCTCTATAAGCCTGCTGGGAATTTGTAAGTGGTTCAGAGTGAAGGAATTGTAAATTCTTCTTTGGTCTGAAATTTCTACCCTAATTACTTTTTTGTAGGCTTCAGACTGCTGAAAGATAGAAGAACTAAGACCCTTCTTCATCCCTAGGAAATGTCATCAAATTGCTACTTGCTTTTGAACTTACTTTTTTCATGATATTCTCTCTTACTCTCTCTCCCTCTCCCTCCCTCCCTCCCTC